>NGKG01000030.1:102749-118079 GCA_002162505.1 Myriosclerotinia scirpicola | reverse complement strand
GTAGAGTGTTAGGAGAGCGGAATCTCCGGTAGTACCGTCACTCAACTGAACCTCCCACGATGTTGGTAAAAGAGTGAGTATGTGTTTCAATCTAATCTCCCATTTGACGATCACGAACATTAGATGTTTGTAACTGTTTGCTTACATGCGGTTATGCATGATACGATCTTTGCGAAAGTATTGGGACGATTATGGTATGGTGTTTTAGGAAATTAAGCTGGATGATTTGTCTGGGTATGAATGGGATCGCTCGAAACACCAGTGTATTTCTATGTTCTTGATATCATATATCATTTTCATTACGGACCGTCCTCTGCTGTACAATTTGATATTCCACCTTATGGATATACATGTTTTACGATGATGTAAAGATACATGTATGCAGTGCATATATTTCGACCAAGTTATGTTGTGCAGCACGAAGTCGTGGAATTCATGGCCGTGATGCAGATTACGTTCGATGACGTTGAGATATGTTGTGTTGCGATTGTGTTGTCCATGTTGTACCGCGTAAGGATCCGAGGGTGCTGCTGCAGGATGATTGAGGTGGTGTGAGGAAGCGATTCTGTTATCTTTGCAGTGTCATTTGCGACCATGAGGACAACAATCTAGCGCCTTCTTTGTGCATGGTTATCAGATAGATGTATATGGGTTAACTCACAGTTGCTTGGAGAGGCTTTGAAGTTATGGATGGAAAACGATAGAGTAAATGAAAACCATGAGAGCCGCGATTTTTGTCTGATATTGATATTTTTCATTGGCATGACTACTTTATCCTCCAACTACAAAGTTGCCGACAAAAAGATTGAGTTGTCTATTACAGCAGTTCAGTGTTTTCAATAGTCCGAACTGCAGTCTAATAATGATAAAATCTCGATTCCAGGATCCATCTCGTTTATCAAGATTATTGAGCATTGAAATCATGAGGCTATATCTCCATTGAACTACGTAAATTAAATTATAGAGTTCCGAATAAATACAAAAACGATTCCAAGAGGCTGCAGTCCGGACCTATTGTCTACTTCCCATTCATCTCTTTACTTCATCTCACTTCTCTCAAGACACTTTAAGTTGAACATGCTACAGCTGAATTACTCACCACTGAGTTCCCAACTAGCAAATCGAGCCATATCACTTGATCGATCGCCTTGGTATAAGTCACGACGATAATACCTAGGATTTCCCTATATCTATCCGCCTAAACACCTTACCATTGCTCCCTCGCTACTCGTACACCCCTACGCCCCTTCCCCTATCCCATCACCTTAGACCTGGACTCAAGTCTAGGACCCGCGGCCAGGTCCAAACACAAGTCTACAGCTACTACTAGAGGTAGACTACCTCAACACAAACCATCCCATCCTATTTCAGATCAAACACCACGCGTCCAAATCCTCTCCCCAAGCCCCTTAAATCTACCCTCCTTCCCACACACCCCTCAGTTCCTCATCAAAAAATTAGCAATACACAACTACAAACAACACACAGCTTCACAGCTTCACAGCTTTATAGCTTCATAACCATCTTCTTTCTACTTTACATACGAATATAATTTAGATATAGGAAAACTTGCATCCGATTAGGGTGAATAATCCTATTGTATAGAGGAAACGGTATTCCGGTGGGTAATGTTAGTCTTTAGCGGGGTTTGAAGATGGAGACGAGTATACAGTGTGGAGTAGTTAGTACCTATGCAATATGCTTTTTCATGTTGGGATGATTACTAGTAAGTCGGTATAAAAGACTCAAGAGTAAGATTTTCAGTCCTGAGTCTTATATGTGTTTGTTGTGTATTTCCCTTGTTGGTTTTCTGATATGTATATTTGTTTCAATGATATAATTAGTGTTTAATGCGAGAGAGAGAGAGTGTGTATGTGTTTGTGTTTGAGAAATATATATAGAGATTCTCCCCCTCTATCTAAAGACACATCACGATATCTTAGAGAATTTCACGCGAAGCTGTAGAATTAGTGAGATATAATTGGAACTGGGATTTGATTTCTACCTCCGCTTTTAACTTTGCATCTAGAAATGTCTAAAATTATACCCTTAGTTGTGTTCATAATACATACATAGACTTTACGAATTCTTAACCTCTTAATCTCTTCAACCCCTTCAACGCTGACTCCTACTTTCTTTCCTCAAATCTTCTTTTTTGAGTATCGATCCCTTACACATCATATTACCTACACACCATATCTACTACCTACTACCTACTACTTACTACCTACCTAGGTACTATCCACACAACTACACAACCACACAACCACACCCACACCAACTTTCTTCCATCCCAATATAATACCATCTACCCGAAAATATTATTCACCAACAGGAAAGCGGACCTATATACTCTTCTTTCCTTTTGAACATCCCTATTAAGACCGAAAACTAAAAACTAAAGGACCAAAAACCAAAAACTAAAGGACCGAAACCCAAAGACTAAAGACTACAGTATCGAAAACCAAAGATATATACAACAAAAGCCCATCAATCATATTTCCTCTTCTCTCCTCTCCTCTCCTATCATTTTCAAAGATGGCAATGTTACATCACATCCAATATCCCATACCCCATACCTCATACCTCATATCCCACACAAATAAACAAATAAACACCCACCCAGCTTCCACTACATCCAGCTACATCCACTACATCCAGCTAGATCCCGCTCCATCCATCCATCCATTCATTTACCAGGTATACCATACCATACCACTATACCATACCACTATACCATACACAAAAAACAAAATACAAAAACGAGAGCCCCCTATCCCCTCCCCTATCCCCTTCCCCCCCCNCCTTCGCCAATGACACTTGCCCCCAAAAACACCCAAACCTCTCTCTCTCTTTCGCCCATCTCACAGATACTAAACAACAAACATCAAACAGCAAATAATAAACAATAAACAATATAATATTTTCAAACATATCTCTTCTTCAAAGTAAATATCTTGTATCATTCATCCTCATCAATAACCAACCGTTTCTCCATCGCCGAACTTCCGAAGATGCATTAAATCCATCCCTTTATCCATCTATCTATATAACATATAATACATACCCTCATACCCTCATACCCTCATACCCTCATACCCTCATACCCTCATACCCTCATACCTTCATACCCTCATACCCTCTCCACAACAATAATCCATAATCCAATAATCTCAATCCTCTATACCTACCTACATCAATCCCATTTAACATGCGACAAAATCCATTTCCACAAAAACTCACGTATACATCCGCCCCTCCAATCCGTCAGATATCAGGACCGTATTTATGTAAACGTAGATGTACCTAGATGTAAATGTAAATTACGAATATCCTCCCCATATCGATTTCACATCACCATCGCATTCACATTACCATCACATCACCATCACATCACCACAAAAAACACTTAAAAATCAACCACAACATCATCAAAAACAACGAATTTTCATAAACCAAAAAACTCATCAATAACATCACATATCGAAACCCAACGATAAAGAGTAAGAAAAAAGCACTGGGAAACTATTTGCTTTTTTCTCGAATATGTCAAGACTCCTATCGTGCCTGCGATTGAACACTAAGTACGAGGCTGATGATGCTAAAAGTACAGAGAGATAGATATAGTTATTTATGCGCCGGGGAAATTCCGCGATGAGTGATTATGAATTGGATCTTCGGGATGAGTGAGGTTCGCCATCATGTCATGAGTAAGTACTAGGGAGAATGGATAGGAAGGAGATTGGAGGGGAAGCGGTGGTGAGTTGGTGAGTTTGATGTTTTGGTAAAATATCTACCAAGCGCTGACCTCGAAATTTTCCTTGGGGGAGTTAGTTATGGTCGCAGGAGAAAGGGGAGGGACTTCAGATTTACCTCTGGGAAGTATGTAGTAACGACAGTGCGGTCTGCGAATTTCCTGCCTGCGAGGGCTTTGAGAGCCTTGCCTGCTGAGTCTGGAGTGTCAAACTTCACAAAGATCTTACCAACTCCAGTTGATTGTCTGCTGCCACCCGTTGGTCTTGGGACCTTCATATCAAGAACTTTGCCATATTTCTCGCATTCTTCTTTTACATCATCGCAAATTTCTAGGCGGTTTATTAGCACCTGCGAAGAACAATTAGAGAACAAGACACTTACCCTCATAATCTTCATTATCAATAAGTTCTTCAGGAGTCACCATGTTAAGTAATTGCAATACTCGACCATTTTCGATATCCTGTGATGTGGTACCAGCAAGCATAGACATAGCATTGACGCTCATCTCCAAACCGGAAACTTGGGTATTACCAATGCTAGCTCTCTGAACCTTGAGATGCTTATCACCAAGCTCCATACCATTTAATCCCTCGACTGCAATGTCTGTTGCAGCAGGATCCACGTATTCACAGAAAGCGATTCCCTAAATCAAGTTAGTATCTGATTGAAGTTATATGTTCATGTACTTACCCGTGATTCATCGGTACTGCTATCCTTTACCAATACGAATGCCTTGAGCTCCCCGAAAGATACCAAGAGCTCTGTGACTTGCTCATCATTTAAGTAGGTAGGAATGTTAGCAACGCTGATTTTATTTTGAGTGTCGTTTACAATATTGGAGACCACACCTGGCTCGAATGGTGTCTCATCAGTGACCGCTGGCACAATGTAATCCTTTGGACGACGAATAGAAAGACCTTGTGTATTCGTGGAGCCATTTCCTGTTTCCATGTGGTCATTATTCTCCATAGTGATTCCATCTAATGTCAAAGCAACAGTAGCATCAGATTGAGTCTTGAATTCGAGTAAAGCAAATGAGCCATCCTTTGAAACTTGTGCTGAGATACAAGGATCGGAGCCTTCTATAACATTCAATCCATTGAGTTGAAGGTTAAAGAAACCAACGAGAGTCTCCTCCTTAGTATCGACAGGAATGTTATGGACAAGAAGACGTTTCGACTGTCTAGAGTTTGAAGGTTTGAGAGCTGCGTTAGTGACTGACCCGCTGGGTTGTGCCATGAAAGCCTGTAACTTGCTTGGATCCATTGGTTGTTGTCTTGGTGCTCCTGGAAGTGGGAACATGCCCGAAAGTTTAGCCTGCTCAGAAGTAACATTCTCGTATCCTGGCGGTTTAATATCCCATTGTGTCAATCTCCTCTTGCGCTCCAAAATTGGTACAATATCCGTCAAATCTGGTGTAGGTTCCTTCTTCTTTGGTGGAGGACTTGCGCTCTTCTCTCGTCTGGCGGCTCGTTGAGCTGCAAACCCTCCGTCATCGCGCTGTCCACGATCACCACGATCACCACGATCGCCTCGATCACCTCTGTCACCTCGATCACCCCCCCTTCTGCCACCGCGATCACCACCACGTCTATCATCGAATAGATCTCTGTTTTCTCTGCGCGGCGGTCTTTCGTCATCATCCCTCCTTGCATCTCGCCTGGCTGCTCCACGATCTCTATCCCATTCTCGTTCGCCACCACCACCTCTTCGTTCTCTGCCGGAATATCTATCTTCACGTTCCCGCTCCCTGTATTCACGACTTGTTGAGTAAGAGTCCCGGGTGTCTACTTCTCCATCGCGACGAGAATTTCTGGAGTCTCGATGTCCTGGGGAGCGCGAGCGACGTCGATCCCTACCACCACCACCGCGACGATCATCTCGAGACTGTAATTTGTCAGATAAATTACACCCGAAAGAATTGATAAATGATACTCACATGATAGTCTCTGGATGAACCATGTCGATCTGTTGATGCTTTCTTGTCAGTAGTAGCTCCATCTTCTCTTTTAATAGGTTTTGTCGTTGAAGGTGGCATGCCTCGTGATGAATAACTATCGCCGTTCATATTGGCGCTCCGATCCAGAATTTTCTTCTTAAAAACCCAATAAATGCAATTTTGGTTGTGGTTGACAAGCTCAAAATCAGGACGGAATTTTTGTAGAAGCTGTCGCGAACTTTCATGAATTTCGCGCTAAGATTAGAACCGTTGTTCCTGGTTAAAGCGCGCCAACCCAACCCCATAAAACCACAATCAGTTGCTCACAATGGGGAATTTAAGGATCTCAGAATGGAGAAAGCTTCCAGTAAATCTTGCAGAGCTGTGTATAGATACTACATTACGTTGTGGGCAATCTTTTCGATGGAAGAAGGCTGCAGATGAAGATTGCTGGTACGCGACTACATATTTCCAAAAGTCGGATAAGGAGCTGGCTAACTTCAGATATCTAGGTCTTGTACACTTCATGGCCGCATACTTTGCCTCAAACAAGATTCAACTCATCTTCATTATCGCGCCATCTTTCCTGATACCCAATTCCCAATAAGCCATTCACCTTTCCCCAAGAAGGAAGAGCTTGGAGAGGATGAAGAGACCGAATCTTTGCTTCGGCATTACCTTAATCTTTCACCGAATCTAACTGAATTATATGAGCAATGGTCATCAGTCGACCGAAATTTCAAGAAGAGAGCACCAAAGTTTACAGGAGTTCGTATTCTCAAGCAAGATGCTTGGGAGGCTTTGGTAGGATTTATTTGCAGTAGCAATAATAACATTATAAGGATTTCCCAAATGGTAAGTGTCTGAGGTCAAGCTTCTGAACATGTCATTGATGATTTATTTGTAGGTTAACAATTTATGTCTACATTATGGCCCTTTAATCGGGCATTTCGGTGATCAACCATTTCATGACTTCCCAGGTCCAGAAGCCTTGACTGGTGTAGGAGTAGTAGCACATCTTCGCGCATTAGGCTTTGGGTATCGAGCAAAATACATTGCCCAAACAGCATTGATTGTGGCATCGAAGCCAAAAGGCTGGCTCGAAAGTCTTCGCAATCCGGAGACTTTTGACTTACCCTTTGAAGGGGATATCCCAGCAGGAGGTCGTCCTGGGTATAGGAAAGCACATGAAGAGCTCCTCCAGCTTCAAGGTGTTGGTCCGAAGGTTGCTGATTGCGTTTGCTTGATGGGTTTGGGATGGGGAGAGGCGGTCCCGGTCGACACTCACGTCTGGCAAATTGCTCAAAGGGATTACAAGTTTGGAAAGGGGAAGCACAAGAGTCTCACCAAAGCTACGTATGATGCGATTGGCGATCATTTTAGAGGTTTATGGGGTAAAGAGGCTGGCTGGGCGCATTCGGTCTTGTTCGCGGCGGATTTGAAAACATTCTCTGATAAACTGATCACCACCAAGGCCGAAGTTAAACTTGATGAAGACGAGGTTAAGCAAGAAAATGGGGATGTTTTGGAGAGGAAAGTGGCAGTCAAGCGTGAGTATCCTTCAGAGGAGATAGAGGTCAAGGAAGAAGAAGAGGAAGTTATAAAGCGAGAGGACGGTACAGAGGAGATTGAACTCAAGGAAGAAGTGAAAGTATCCAAACCATCGGCACGGAGTAAAAGAGCAAAAAGAAGGAAGACATAAGTACATTAGAAGGTGTATAATATTGTATTTTATAATAAATGTACCTAGGTAGAGTTAACTAGACCAAATTGGGAATCAAGTTCCTAGACGAAGGAAGCTCCCGCTCTAGAATTTGTCCACAAATGACGATCCCATATGGTTGGCAGTCGATTGTTTCATAGACAACCTTAAAGCCCTTAAACTATTAACTTCTAATTTTATGGTGAATTTTCATCCGATTTGTTTTCAAAAGGTTTGAAATATTAAATTGTCACTTTTCGCCAAAGCTCGGATCATAAAATGACCCCTGTGAAGCATTGAGCAGCAGCAACCTCCCCACATCCATACTGTTTGGACCAGACTGGACCTTCCCACCGACACGATGGGATGGCCATATTTTCTCACCTCGAAATCGGGCAAGGAAAAAGACGAGGGCAGGACCTCGTTCTCATGGGGCGACAATCTTAATGCGACGGACTGGCAGCATTACACGGATCCGCGCACAGTGATCCCGACCATCTTGCTGACGACGACCATTCTGGTATCCGCGCGCTTCTACCGCTCCTACTTGCGTCGCATCCCCGAGGCCGCGTATATCCGCCCGCGATTCTTCAGGAAGAGGAGTTTGCTTGGCACGGTGACGAGGGTGGGCGATGCGGATAATTTTCACCTGTTTCATACGCCTGGAGGGAGGCTGGCGGGTTGGGGATGGCTGCCGGGACGGAAGAGCTTGCCTGAGGGGAAGGATTTGAAGAATAAGACGGTGTGTACTTTACGATGATCTTTTTTTTTTTTTGATTTTCATTTGTATCCCAAGGCTAAGTTTCACAGATCCACGTTCGCATCGCAGGAGTCGACGCGCCGGAAGGAGCACATTTTGGTAAACCGGCCCAGCCTTTCTCGGCAGAAGCGTTAGCGTGGCTTAGAGAATATATCCAAAACCGACGAGTGCGGGCCTACATATACAAACGCGATCAGTATGATCGGGTGGTGGCTACGGTCTGGGTGCGCAAATACCTCTTGCGCAAGGATGTCGGGAAGGAGATGTTGAGGGCGGGGATGGCGACGGTTTATGAGGCTAAGATGGGAGCGGAATTTGGAGATTTCGAGGCGCAGTATAGGGAGGTGGAGGGACAGGCTCGGAAGAAGAAATTGGGAATGTGGGCGGGGAGGAAGAGGGATTATGAAAGTCCGAGGGATTATAAGACTCGGACGGCGACGGCTAATACGTTGAAATGATTGAATGGATGGATGGATGGATGGATGGATGGATGGATGGATGAAGCATGATACCCCATTTTATTATTTGATGTACATGAAGGAACAAATGAAATTGTTTCTCTGATGCTATTCGAAACATGAGGAAGATACATAGATACATTAGAATGTTATTACGTAGCCGTCAATATATGTTCTCTTAATATACCCAGTAAGTTCATAGAATGATCCATTCATAAAGGGGTTCTTCACAGCCTACCTAACCAATGAATGACACAAGAAACGTTGGAATACGAAGTACATAAAGTGCAATGTTGATAATCTCCGTAGACTCTAGAGATAGGTATGATTTGGATGAAGGGATGAAGCTGAAGCATGATAAGTTTCTTTATGCGAAGCATTTTGGAGGAATTTTTGGTCTAGTGATTATTAAGCATTATTGGAGACAATGTTATGTTATGGCAATGGGTGAAGGGTTGAAGAATGTAGGTAAGTAATGTGCTCGGTAGATGGATGGAGATGATGAAGTAATAAAATGTTGATAAGATATTGCTAATTTGCATATGTTTTTAAATGAAAAAAAAGAGTTTATTTGATTCATTTTATTAAGAAGTCTTGGAGTCTTGGAGATGAGAAACTTTAGATAATTAGAGAGAGGGTATTTGGTATTATTTTTAACTTATTTATTGGGGCAAGTATAGATGGGATGTGCTTGGGATGTGCTTGGGATGTGCTTGGGATGTGCTTGAATTGATGGTTTCACCCTCATCCGAATAATATGTGAATAATTACGGAGTATTCTCATTCTCATTCTCATTCTCATTCATCCAGCCAGCCAACCAGCCAACCAGCCAACCAGCCAACCAGCCAACCAGTCATCCCCTCCCCTCTTGATTCTAGAATTGTCAAAAAGTCTCTGTGCTTTCAGTGTTCTCTTCCACCCTTCCACCCTTCCACCATTCCTAAAATGTTCTTTTACTCCTAATTGCAATTTGCAATTTGCAACATCATAACACCCGGGTCATCATAACATAACACCCAAACACCCACAACATTAAATCTTTTCATTTTCAATATACACACATACACACACACACATACAGTGTCATACACACACTTTGTCACTCTTTTACAAAACCTTCCTGTCCTTATCAGAACCCTTTCTCTTGTTGTCGTGTTTAATCAGTTGATCTCTTTGTTGTTCTGCTCCCTCCCTCCTTACATACTGTTGCCCAAACATTGTACAGTACCGGTACGTGTCACATTCCCCCCTCCCCCCTGTTTACATACGTTTGCATTTGCATTTGCACTGCATAAATGATAAGATGGATGATTGATCAAATCATCTTCATCTTCAGACACTTCTGCAGGAGCAAAGGGAAAAGGGAAAAGGAAAAGAGAAAAGAGAAAACCCAATAGCCGGGGTAAATAACAATAGAACTAACTTTTTACTCTTCTATCGTTGAAGCACAACAGTTCATATACACTCTTTTTCAACATCAGTCCAATCCATTGATTTTATATCAATCCCACTTTCGTTTTAAACTTTTCATACACATTTTACCATATACCGTTTTACCATTCTCTTCTCGTATCATCAAGAACTAAAAGTCATCCATCCATCCATCCATCCATCCATCCATCAGATTCATCACAAATTCACAATCCGCCATCAATTTCAACACCCAATCTCGCTTGTCATCCTCCCTGCCATCCTCTGAACTACACTTTTCTCCAAGACAGACAAACAGACAGACAGACTCCACCAAGACTTCCATTTAGTTTCAAAGACTGCGCAATCGATAATAATAGGTAACCTGGAAGAAGAAAATCATATCGCACAGAAGATTTCCATCTCTTTTACAGAAGAATCTTATCATTGAATTGTTTCAACTCTCCACCGAATCTTTCAATATTCAATATTATCAACAGAAGAAAAAGGAGGATCCTTCTTAACAACGGCCAGTTAAAATTGGTTCCTGAATCTGAACACCCTCGGCCCCCCCCCCTTCTCCACCCCTTTGCAAGCTGGTGGAAAAAGAAACTTTACTTTCCATCATCTCTCATTAGCTCAATACGCGAATCTAGTTCAATCCAATTTGAGTCCAGTTGCCTTTCCAAGACTGTGAGATTATCACTTTAGTTTCCTTCCTTCGTCTCCATTTTAACTTCAACACCAACAACAACAACAACATAACATTCATTCGTTACGTGCCGCGATAGGCCAAACAATACTTCTTTTAATACAATACACCTTCGAGAGAATTCCCCCATCGATTTTATACATCATACAGAAGGATAATTAAATGGCATAAGAATTGCGCGTCCCGTCCAGTCAATGCAACCATTTCAGAAAGTGGAGGAGAAAAAGCCATCGAGCTTTTAATTCTCTCAGACCTGCGACACCGAATAATTACATATTAATACTATTAAGAGGGGAACAGCAATGAGGTTCTCATCATGGCTGAGTCCATCAGCTAGCGACTCACCATTTATCATAGGCTTCTCCTTTCTGTTGACCTTAACGCCATTATCGACGGCGATTACTTTCACACCAGCTCCATCCGCCAACCTCGATCTTTCGAATTTGGGTCGTGTAGGACTTGGCGGAGATTTTAATGGTATCTCATTATATAAATTCGAGGGACAAAACGAAAATGGATACAACACGACCACCCAATCCGTCATGGCACGATTTCCAACGGGTGAATTCGATTCCCTGGCATCCGCCGATGCTTCCATCTCAGCTATGTGCTCATATGTCAAAAGTGATGGAACTCTCGTGGGGGTCGTGATT
Organism: Myriosclerotinia scirpicola; assembly: GCA_002162505.1. Lineage (NCBI taxonomy): Eukaryota > Fungi > Ascomycota > Leotiomycetes > Helotiales > Sclerotiniaceae > Myriosclerotinia > Myriosclerotinia scirpicola. The sequence goes on along the minus strand of NGKG01000030.1, from coordinate 106,688 downwards.
GGAGGTAATTTCACGAGCTTAGGAAATGTGGAGTCGCAAGGCATTGCATTGTTCAATCCAAATACGTCGGCCATCACTGCGCTTCCTGGCTTATCAGGATCCGTTTCGGCACTCTTATGCGACCAATCGACCGATGCAGTATACGTTGGTGGGCACTTTGATTCTACAAATTCTTCAAATGTGATCAAGTTGGTGGACAATTCTTTGGTCGCCCTTCCCTTTTCAGGATTTAACGGCCGAGTCAACTCTATCTCGGCTTCGAATGGAAAAATTATCTTTGGCGGGGCTTTCACAGGATTGGGAAACTCTACTGCGACAATTACAAGTAAAACTAGTAACACAACTGATCAGCAAATTGTCAACATTTCCGGTGCCAACATTACAAGCGACGGGACGAGTACAACTTCTGGTTTCGACGATCCAAGGAACATTGTTTGCAAGACAAGTGGAATCGATGGCTCCGGAAATACATGGTTGCTGAAAGATGGTTCTGCAGGATTTTGGAAAGCCACATTCGGATTTGGCTTTCAACCTACCAAGTTGAGATTATGGAATACACACCTAGATGGTCGAGGTACCAAAACCTGGAGATATACAGCCCAACCGATCAACGGAATTATGAATTTTACCTACATTGATCCAGTTACCGGTGCCAATGCAACATGCACATCTGAATGTCCTTTGAGCAGCAACACTAGTATTCCATACCAGGACTTCCACTTTGTGAATGCAGTTGGCATGGATGCCTTTCAGATCGACATCTCGGCTTGGTACGGTAGTGGAGCTGGCTTGAATGGCATTGAGCTTTTCCAGGATGACATATTTTCCTATGCTATCAACGAATTCAACGAGCCTTCTTGTGCTTCTTTATCAACTGCCTCGAATACAACATCTACCGGCCCTTGGACTGTCAGCCCTTCGTACCAAAGTGTTGCAGAGTACCTCACGGGTCAATTTACAGCAGACACAGCAAGCTCAGCTTCTGTAGTATTTTACCCTGATATCAGAGAGTCTGGGAACTATACAGTGAAGATGTACACACCCGGATGTATTCAAGACAATACCTGTTCAAGCCGAGGATCAGTTGTTGTAAATGGAACTGTGACTAGTGGGACTTCGAGTTCAACCGCATCCTTCGGTTCGCCAATTACCCTTTTCCAATCTAATGATTATGATAAGTATGATCAAGTATATTCTGGTTATATCCAGGCTGCTAGTGATAAATTCCGACCTTCGATTACTCTTACGCCAAGCGGTCAGATACCTGGAAATTCGGCAAATTTTACGATTGTAGCTCAACGTGTCGGATTCATCTTGAACAATGCAAGCAGCACCGGTTTGAATGGTCTTTTCGAATTTGACCCAAGTCAAACTGTCATTAATACTTCGGATTTCCAAAACAATACGGTCGATCAAGCTGGTATGAAGCTCAATGATGATGCTGAAGTTAATGTTGTCGTGACTTCCGGCAGCACTACTTTCGTTGGAGGCAATTTTTCTTCAACATCATACGAAAACATATTCGCAATTTCAGACACCGGGGTTAGCTCGTTGGCTTCAAATGGTTTGAATGGAGAGGTCGTTACTATGCTCCTTAGTAATACGACTCTATATGTTGCTGGAAACTTCAGCAGTAATTCTGGATCAACTGCCGTTACGGGCTTGAGCAATATCGCTGCTTACGATACAACACAAAACAAATGGAGCGCATTGGGGGCCGGTGTCAATGGACGAGTTTCATCAGTGGTACCAATATCGATGAACATAACCGCTAAGAAACCAGAGACTGTGATCACCTTGACTGGAGATTTTGACCAGCTCCTTGCATTTGGAAGCAATTCTTCGGTTGCGGTCTCTGGCTTCGCCATTTGGGTGCCATCGCACAACAATTGGTTACAAAACCTCAAAATTGCGACTATGGCTATCAATGGTCAGCTCACTGCCGCAGTGAACGCTTCCGGTATTGATATATTTGCTGGTTCGCTTTCATCCTCACAACTCGGCGTCAATGGAGTTGTCTCTCTCTCATCAGGGCTAAGCCCATTTCCTGTTGATATTCAAGCCTCTCCATCACAATCTGCATCAACCTTATCGAAGAGGGATACTGCTAGTCAAAACTTTAGCGGCGTTGTAACTGGACTGTTCTATGAGAGTGGCTCAAGGAATGTTACAATCCTTGCTGGTCATTTCACTGCAGCTGCTACCAACGGTTCCGATGTTAATAACCTTGTATTTATTGATGGCGCGAATGGCAACACCGTCACAGGTATTGGATCTCAGATCGATGCAGACTCTACTTTCTATGCATTGGCCATAGAAGACGACATTCTTTATGCTGGAGGCTCTATTACCGGCTCTGTTAATGGAGGAAAAGTCAATGGACTTATCTCATACGATCTGAAGACTTCGACATTTGCATCGCAAGCACCAGCTCTCGGCGGAACATCTGCCATTGTCAATGACATTGCTGTTAGGACAAAGAATGGTGATGTATATGTCGGTGGAAGCTTCACTCTCGCCGGATCTCTAGATTGCCCAGGAGTTTGCCTATTTACAGCCTCTTCATCCCAATGGAATCGACCAGGAACTAACCTGGAAGGTACTGTGAATACCATGCTTTGGGCTAGCGATAATTCTCTTGTGGCAGGTGGGTCATTGTCTGTTAACGGTGCCAATGTATCTTTGGCGACATACGATGTCAAGGGCCAAACGTGGACCGCCGTTACTGGCGCAAGTGCCATCCCAGGAACAGTTACCTCTCTCGTCCCAGCGACTAGTGATATCTCACAATATTGGGTAGCTGGTACTGCAACTAATGGATCGGCATTCATCATGAAGTATGATGGTACAAATTGGCACTCGGTTGGGGATGTATTCGAAAGTGGCTCAGTCGTTCGTGGTCTTCAGATGATGCCACTTTCATCAAATCATGCTAACTCTGATCTTGTTCCTTCCAATCAAGCTTTGATGGTCACTGGTGCCATGGTGTTACCTAGCTTTGGTAATGTCTCGGCCGTTCTATTCAACGGAACCACCTTTGAACCTTTCGCACTCACAAGCAGTACCTCAAATAACGGAGGTAGTCTGTCGCAAATTTTCTCCCAAGAGAACAACTTTTTCAAATCATCAGGTAGGAGCTCATAATGAAGCAATTTTGAACAAATTTCTAACATCATACAGGCGGTCACCTTGCAGTTGGCTTGGTTGTACTCATTGCTTTAGCAATATCTCTCGCATTAATATTCCTTCTTGTCGTTGCTGGAGTATTGGCAGAACGCATCAGAAGAAAACGTGAGGGATATGTACCTGCACCGACGAACAGTTACGATCGAAGCAATGGAATGTCAAGAATTCCTCCTCATCAACTGTTCGGCTCACTTGGTCAAGGTCGAGCCGCTGCCGAAAAAGCACCCATGATTTGAAACGACAGTTTTACGACGGCGCAAATGGGTGGGAAGGGGCTTGGGTTTAAAGGCGTTCTGGATAGGCTAGCATGCCTTTCTTATTTTTTTCTTCTTTCATTGTTCATTGTTTCAGCATACCCATTTGGAGTTTTACATATCAAAGTGACGCCTCTATTGCTTTATGGAGTGATCCGCTTTGCTTCCCTAATTTTTTTCCAGCAATTATGCAGATTCAAAGGCGTTACCAGTTTCCTTCTATTTTCCCGCATTACAGCAGAGCTTAATGTTTTTTACACGAAGAAAAAATTCTTTCGACATATCAAAACACAAGACGAAATCTTTTTCTCACTACCTACTTTGTACAAAGAATAAAAATCAACACAATCTGCGGTCCCCGTCACAAAGACAGCGAGAGGTGTAATTAGCGTGGAATGGAATTTTTTTTTTTGGAAGAACAGCTAGATAGATTGCTAAAGGCAGATCTTGATATCTTTTGCGCGGCTATGAGCCTTATGTATGGATGTTTTTCTTGGAA
>NGKG01000030.1:52451-88047 GCA_002162505.1 Myriosclerotinia scirpicola | reverse complement strand
ACCCCTCACTCACCCCCCCCTAAAAGCCCCCACAGGTTTCCTAACCGGCAAAGGATTTTCCGTCACCGGTGCCAATCCCCTCGCACTCATCGCAAACCCTCTATTCCCTTTCATCACTGCACCTCCTATACCCATTCCCGGTGCGCTCAACACTCTCCTCGCCGAAATCAAGACACGCGATGCCATCCTCAATATATCTTAAATCCCACCGACGTGATGTATGTATATCTTAATCGTGTAGAAAAATCCGCGACGAGACGATGATTGAAAAACTTTCGTCGATTGCTTTCCTTTGCTTTGTTGCGTCGTGGTGGTGCGAGCGGAGTTCTTTAACCGGCTTCTTTCTTTCTTTCGTATGCTTGATTGATGCAGGCGATCAAGCTTTGTTTGGACCTGAGCTTTCCCCGGCCGATCCTGAGGCGCGATTTTTTTTTGACGCAAATGCGGGGTTGATTTCAATATTTACTGCACCAATCAATTAATCACCTTTTGAATAGATATTTACCTGTACTTCGTAAAGGATCTACATAGCTCAGATTGTTGGACTGCAGTTCGGACTATTGGAAACACTGAATAGATAGATGATCGTGTCACATAGAGAACGAAGATAATAATGAATTTTCGTCACGGTGAAAACCTTGTATATTTTTCAAATTTTTCTTTAATTTTGCTTCCATATTATTGACTTTAACAATCAAAAGAAATCTCAATATCCACAGCGATTAAGCTCCGGATAGACGATACAGATGAATCCCCAATTTTCCCTACGAAAACTAAATCACAACTCATCGTGGTCTTCAGTAGCTGCGGCCTCAGTGGCCTCAGCAACCTTGCTTGAAACGGTCTCCTTAACATCCTCAGCAGCGCTCTTGGCAGATTCAGTAGCTGCCTCTGCTTGCTTAGCCAAAGACTCAACAATTGGCTTCTCAGCCTCTGGAGAAGCAGCGGCGGTCTCATCATAAGTAACTTCAATCTCGTATTTACCGTTCTCCTTAACAAACTTAATCAAATCCTCGATGCTACGGCTACCACTGTATGTGACTGGGTTCTTTTTGTCTCCAGCCTTGTACAACTTGATGGTTGGGAAACCTTGGATCTCATCAGGGACATCATTAAGAGTAGCATCAACCTTAGCGATGGTAACCTTATCAGCGTGACCAGCATCAGCGTAAAGACCAGCGAGGATATCGTATTTTGGTGCAAGAGCCTTGCAGTGTCCACACCATGGAGCGTAGAACTCAATCAAAACATCCTTAGCATCATCCAAAACGATATCATCGTAGTTGTTCGCAACAACGATTTGAACTGGACCTTCTTGCTTCTCTGGGATTGGCTCAGACTTGATGCTTGGCTCAACCTTTCCGTCAATGTATTGTTGAACGAACTTGCCGATGGAAGCTTCGGTGATCTCGATAGCTTGGTCGAAAGGATATTTCTTGTTGTTGACGGTATCTTGAATAGCGAAGGCAGGGAACTTATCCGCCTCGAGGTTCAAATTACCTGCATGTGCACCAAAAGCCTTTGCGTCAATGGTAGCGAAGCTGATAGAACCACGGTGCTTCTCAGCAATTGGCTTAAGTGCCTCAGAAAGGGTACTTCTTTCTTCTGGGGTTTCTGCGAAGATGTATGCCAATGGAATTCCAGTGGCCATGTATCCGGCGTATGTTTCTGGGCCAACTTCACCGATCAATGGGATAGATGCGGTCTTGGCGAACTTCTCAATAATCTCGGCGTCAAAAGCATCTGGGAAGATGGCCTTGCCCTCATCGAAAGACTTGTAAAGAACGACAGATGGGAATTTAACTCCTTCAGCTTTTGCTAAAGCTGCGTCATTGCTTGCACCGAAAAGGTACTCGTCACGGAGCTTCTCGGCGACAGTGGTGAAAGTAGCGTTTGAGGTCTTATCCTCGGCATCAAAGTAAGCAACCAAAACTACCTTGTCGGCAGTCTTGAAATCCTCCAATGTATCCTTGGTCAAGATTGAGACGGCGGGAAGAGATTGTTTGGTCATGTATGAGACGATCCTGGAAACATTTGTTAGCTGTTAAGTTTATTGGTTATATGATGCATCTACTCACGCTGGGGCTTTCCTTGCGCCAGAGTATGGGGAAACATTGTCTGGGCCACGGAAAACCTTGAGAGTTGGGTAACCTTCAACACCAAAGCTCTGGCAGAGGTCGGCCTCTTCTGTGCAATCAACCTTTGCCAATGCAATCTTCTTCTCCTTCAATGTTGTAGCTGCTTCTTCGTACTCAGGAGCCAATGCTTTGCAGTGACCACACCAAGGTGCGAAAACTAAGACAAATAAGTTAGTTGGTAGTTCATAAGAGGCAAATGCATTTCGTCGGGGAAACTTACACTCTAAAAGGGCCAAATCATTCTCCTTGACGAAATCTGGGAATGTCTCCTTGGTAAGGGAAGTAACATCGGAAGCTGAAGCAATTGCAGCCCCTGCAAAAGCCAATGCAACACACTTGAAAGTACGCATATTGAAGGTATTTCCTGTTCACGGGCCTATGATGTCAAGGCGTTAATGGATATGCCAATACGAAAGTGTAAGAGTATATAAATCCAATGCCATCTATTGCTAGAAACCAAAGGTAATAAAAGGAATTAGAACTTACGTCTTCCTGAGAAATAATTGAAGTGTTTAAAAAAAAGAGAGAGAGAGAGGGTTGTTGGAAAGGTATCGGTAATGAAGAAGAGGAGAGGTGTTCCCTTTATTCGAAGGTTTCGGCTGCTGTGAATTTATCAGCCTTCCCGCTAGTGATTAAGATAACAGCGTGTCTTTAGCATTTTTGTGTACCTAGGTGCCCAGGTGTGCTAAGTAAGGTAATGATTACGATTAAAGGCAGGCGGTTACGGAATACATAGTGATGTTATGCCGAATGACATTTGGGATACCAAGACTGAAATTAACCCTTAAAATCAGGCTGAATCATTTGAACCATTAGAAATCAAGAATTGAGCAAGGGACAAGGAAACAATATCACCATATTATCTGTATATCAAACAATGTACACTATCTGGTCCCCCTGCTTCAACCCCATATGTAGATTGAGGTGATCTGTTGGAAGTAGTGGTTATAATTGATCCACAGAGGAGGTTAATTTCAGTTCATGTACTTCGTACTTGAGTAGTGGGATATTTTCAAACCTTAAAAGACAACTCTTCAACCATATATGATATATCCCATCAACCTCTTCTCCATCTGGCCCTATTATATCAGCCCAGGCACGATCAATGGACATCTACTACTTGGATTATGTATGCAGATGTATGTGGAGTAAACCAAGGCATTGATAGTATATAATCATATCATGCATTGTCAACACCAACTAAGGGAAGCTGATCTGCCAAGGTAAGGATCAGTTCAGCCCCTCTCCTCTTTGCCTTTTCACTTACAAATCCATACTTGCCTCTCAAAATTGCCTCATGGAAGCCAACCAACTATCTATGTATATAGATGGAGGCTATGCTTCTTGTAGCTCTGGAAGTAGCTGATCATCTGAGTATCTGAGTAAGCCGTTGAGTTGAGTTTGAGTGTATGCCTCATGATCTGAAACAAAGAAACAGATTCTTCACAAGAGGCTGGTTGGTGTATGGCTTCTAGAACCTCTTCACAAATTATTGTGATACATAATAACAACAGCTTCGTGATTCCAACAGAATCCAATGACTGGGGAGTAGTAGCACATTGTCAATTCATACAGCCTATAAACACTTGTTGAGACTTAAGCAATTCTCATACAACTTTATGGGGCATTTTGGTTTATTATCGCCAGGAGCACAGGTGGAGAATATCAAAAGGTATTTCCCCTAATGGAGAGTGTACGTTTCTTTCCTGGTGAGATGCAATGTCTCTTTCAAAAGTAACCAACTTCAATTTGCAGAGGAATTTGGTAGTTTCCATGATACTTATCTTGGAATCCACATCATAGTAGGCCTTTTTGTGAGTGCAATAGGTACAAGATGATGTATGTCTGATCTGGATGTCTGATCTGGATGTCTGATCTGCATGCCTATTCTGGATTCCTGAATTGAAGAAATAAGATTTCTTTCTCAATAAAAATATAATATGATGCTAGAAATTTCATACAGTAAGAGAATTGGTGATGATGAAGGTATGCCAAATCAGAAAGGCGTTTGGAGACAGATTCCAAGACAGAAGTGATATGCATGAAGTCTTATCCAGATCTGCATCCAGTTGATAGCTTGTAGGATAGAATGTTTGTATCCTAAGTATGAGTCCAAAATTATTCACATAAAGAATTTTGAGTTTCCTTCAAGGCTCAATCCACACAAGAAAGATATGATGATATAACCAGATGTGCAAGTCTTATACAAACCTACATCTGACCAACAGTTTGTAGGATGATTTTATACTGTGAGTCCCAAGACAATACACATAAAAACATCTCAAGGTAGATTTATCTCAGCAAATTCCGAATTTATTTAAACATGGTAGATCTTAAGATATTTTCACTTCATGTAGAATTTCAAAGGGTGGTTAAAAACAGATGTGGTTTGTCTGGGCCAAATCAAGAAGGCACCATGGGTCGTTCTCAATTTGATTATCTATCATTCTATCTATCATTCTCTCATACTCGATCCTCATGTACTTTCCCTTTCATTTAACCTTTCCGATGGTACCGGCTTCCATCTTCCCCATCAATTGATGGTGCCATTGATGTTCCCTCTCGTTTGTTTATTTGTTTGTTAGAAGTTCCAAGGTTATATCTTCAACTACCTCCTCCTCCTCTTTCTCACTACTATCTGTAGATCTACAGGTTCGGTTCTCGTAAGCTGCGGATTATCTTTTGGTCAGCTTCAAACCACTTTCTGCCACTTCTTTTAACCTCAAACCCGTATCTACATACCATTTCTATAGGGGTTCTCTTGAGTGGTTATTCCATTCTGTGTTATCTTCAACTCATCAATAATCATATTCAGCGGGGCATACTTCAAATGTATCCACAATGGCAACTATTCAATCAGGAAAGCAGCCATTGATTCGGGAGAGGGGGTTCAGTGGCGTCAGTGCCGGCAACAGTACGAATGGTTCAATAGGTCCTAGTGGTATTCATCCGATGCGATCGAGAGCGAGTGTCGACAAAGCATCAACACGCAATGGATCCTCTATCAGAAGCTTTCAAGATATTACCACTCCGCCTTCACTTCCAAAAGGCTTTGAGGGTATGCTGAAAACTACAACCGAGACGGGGGATATTGGCTTATTCTCTATTAAACCTTCACGCTTGCCTCAAACTTCCACATCACTGTCACGACGCACTAATGGAGGCTACAGAGACAGTGATCTGCAGAGGCCACGACCAAATTTTCACCCTTATGGGGTACCAATTGTTGATGATAGAAGGCGACTGCCATCCTACACAAGAAAGGGTTCTTCTGGTGTTAGACCAATGTATGATTCTGCCAGTGTCAATTCGGTCAATTCAAGTAATAGAGGTTTCGAGGACCCCGATTATCGATCTTACTCCATGACCCAGACAGCATCTCAATCCGCGTACACTCTTTCGAATCAAAGATCATATGCAAGTCTTCAAAGTCAGCAGGATGGAACTGCACTCGTCCAACGACCTCGATCTCCATTCGCATACCCCACGCGTTTGAGGCGACCAGGATTCAGGCCTTCTTCTCCGGCCCTCACTGATGGTGGCGGAGTAGACTATAGTCGTCGTGCGGAAATTGATCGAATCCCTTATGTTAGTTTTCCAATCTTCGTTATGAAGCTACCATCATCTATCTATAATTGTTGCTGATATCATACCATAGGGAGCCGCTCGTAACGTATCTTCTCCAGCTTCATTGTACGCCCAGAAACGAGTACCACCACCCATGTCACTAAGACCAGATGCCAACCGATCAACCCATTCATTGTTAAGCCAGCCCTCACCGAAGAGACGTACCCCAAGTCCCAACCTACGACAGGGCAATGGGATTGTTGGACCAGATTGGCAACGCCGCACCGGCCCGTCATCGATCAATACATCCCCAGCTCGAAGTTTGCTCAGCCTGGCCTCGACTACAAATTTCGCTCCGACGGGATCATCTCAATCGGCAGCAAATACACCAGGAAAACCATCACCTTTGTATTATGACTATACCGAAGACTTCGAAGTGGAAAATCAAAATCGTTCAAACTTGGAGCCTCCACCACAATTCCAGCTACAAAGAACAATCCATGAAGATCGCCCTTTGAGTTCAGCTCTTTTGCCTCTTGGCCATAGTCTTGCACCTAGACTGAACGGAAGCAATAATCATCACCTTCGCGCATCATCATCGGTATCAACCATAATTCGACATCCGAAGAGGAAGGACAGTCCAGAAAGTACAAGTGGCATTCCGAATGGCATTAACCATAATCGAGCTGCTCTTAATGTTGGTGAAAAAAATGGTGAGAATTGTGCACCATCGAATAATATTTCTGATGACAATTCAATCGACATGTCAACTTTAGGTGCCAACGCTCTCGAGTTGAGCTCACGGGTGTCGAGGGCTTTTGGCCTAGCCCCTTCACCATCTTTTGAAATCACAATGGAATCAGGCTCTGGGGAAAGTGAAGCCAAGCAAACTGAAATGACGATGGAAGAAGGTAACAGCATAATTCCAGAGGCCAAATATCAACAACGGTCTTCGTCATTACCAACCACGAAAATGGAAATTTCTCCCACGCCTTTTCTACCAACAATAGGCTCCCAGGGGGGTACTGCAAATAACAATGGAGGAGAAGAAATCATTTCTCAGACCGAAAACCAATCATTTGGTAGTCTTTCAGTTTCCAAAAAACGTCACAGTACAGATCCTTTGCAATCAACAAAGGGTGCTGATGAATGCAAGGATGTAATTACATCCGATTCTGTGCGCGCGAATAGAGTTAGATCTAGTGGCTTCTTCACTAATGATACTGGCCTCGATGAATTGGCAGATCTATTGGCCACCGATAAATATAGTCAACCAACTACATTCGACAATGTATATACTGGATCCCGGAGAACCCCTATGATGTCACCAACATTACCTCGAGAGTGTTACTTTGATACTCCTTCCGTGCACCGTACCAGCCCTCCTTCGTCACCAGTCAAAAACGCCGAAAAAATCCCTGTTGAGAGTGTGATTCCTGATAACAATTTCAAAGATGGGCTCCAAGTCTACGAGGGACGACTTGAAAAGGGCAAATTGTCTAGTTATAGGTCGTCTGAGTCTCATAGCCTTAGTGATGAGGATCCAAGCAAGATTATTCCTAGATCTCCGTGTCCCTTAGTAGCGCCCAAACCAATCTCACCAGCAAGACAATTGAAATTAAAAAACAGCGTGCCACAGCTTATGAAGTCTCTTCCAAAATTACCCGACTCTTCAATTCGTGGATTGGCAGTACCTGGAAGGCCTACCCTCTCAGATGCTAACATTACTTGTCAATTTTCTGAGAGCTTACCTGAGGAAAGGTTCAAACCAATTGAAGAGTGCGAAGTAGTCACATCATCGATCGAAACATTAGAGACTTACCCTTCGATAGAAAAGGAGAATGCCAAGAATTTCTTAGAGCAAGCCGAATTGATCACTAGCCCTACCCAGAAACAGGACATTGGGCCAACAAGAGACAGCCATAATCCTAACCTTTCGCCTATGAAGTTGAAGCTTAAGATCAGAAGTCCTATTGTAGAAAAGGTATCGTCTTCAGAGCTTCGGGCTCGAACACAGGAGGGCACTTTCTCTTGGGCTAGTTCACAGGACAATACTTTGCCATTGGTGACTCGAGAAGAACAAAATGGAGAGCTCAAACCTGTCAAGCTCAAGTTGAGACTTACTAGAGCTACAGGCTCAGAACCTTCCGGCACTGTCAGGATATGTAACGATTCTGGAGATCAATCCAGCAATGATTTGAATATACCACGTCCGAAGGATTTATTTACACCCAATACTGGCTTCGAAAATATATTCCGACAAGTAAGTAAGCATCTTCATTCGAGAGGACCTAGCACGAACAGTGATCAACAACTTGAAGATGATGATATTGAAATGATGCCAAGCCAACGATCGCTGAAATTACCTCCGAGGTTGGATCTTGGCGTTCTTCATACTGGTCCGTCTGGGAATTTACCGAGCCCCACAGACGCACGAAGCTTTTTCTCTGATGACAGCTCTCACCGCAACGGAAATCATGGTTTAAGAAAAAGGATTTCAAACTTTCGAGCTCGTGTTGGAGTTCCATACGTAGCTCGAAATGGATCATACTCTTGTGACGATATAGTTTGGAGGGATCAAAATGGAGGGGTTGGCCAATCTCCTCTAGCGGCCAAATCTGTCGCTGATCTCAATGCAACAAGAGCCAGCTTCATGGAGTCTCCTAATCCGCGACGTTCAGAGCATAGGTTGCATGCACATCGATTCCGAGAAAAGGTGTCGGAATGGTTTCGTGGAGCGCGAGCCGCTATTTCCGCTCGTGTCAAATCGCGAAGTAATGGCAATGAGAGATCAAGGGCGAGTGCATGATACTCTGGTATTGCACAATTTTTTAATGTGTTGATATTTGGCTTGTACTGCTGGTATTAAGCTTGTCATTCAATTTTTTAACGTTGCTTTTGGGGGAAGACACTGTTTTCTGTTTTTAGCTTATGGAGTTTGGGAGTGTAGGATTGGGATTTGCATGGTGGGAGTATTAGCTCTCTGGAGACTGAACTAGACTGAAATCAAGGAATAATGTTATTGAAACTAATATATGATAGACAGATTTTGCATTGGCCTTTTTCTTAGTTTGTGATGTGACCTACGGGAGCTAGAAGTAGTGAAGTGGGGGGGAGGGGTCTAATCAAGTCTGGACTCACAACGTTGAAGTTTATTCTCTGATCGTAGGCCTTAAAGCCCTCTTGGCTTGCTATTGATTATCTATACTAATGGTAAGAGTTTCCTCAATAACGGCTTTGAAGTTTGAACGGTATATCAATTCTCTAGATGCACGACCGTTGATACTAGTTGATACTAGTTGACACTAGTTTAGATTGGATCTGTCAAGGTTGATTGCTGGGGTTGGTTTCTTTGTATTAGTGGTGGTGGCGGTAGGTGGTAATAATGGTAGTAGTGGTGAAAATTTCTTATGTAAGTTTTTGGTAGTTGGTAGTGGGGGCTGTAGGTAGGTAGGTGGTTATGTTGATATGTTGGGATTGGGATGGGATTGGGATTGGGATTGGGAATTGGGATTGGGATTGGGGTTTGGATGGAGGGATGGATGGAGGGGTGGAGGGGTGGAGGGATGGAGGGATGGAGAAATCTTGATGAGGCTTGGGGGTGAGGTTGTGGGAGTTGGGATGTGGGATATGGTGATATGCGATATGATGATATGGGTTGGGCCGATTAGGGAGGATAATGGGAATAATAGGAATTGGCTGTGTTGATTGGGTTAGTGGGATTGGCGAGGGGGTGGGATTAGTTGTGCTTTGTTGATGTGATGTGATGTAGTGATGTGCGGGGCCTGGGGATTTGACTAAGGGAGTAGTAGTTAGTAGTCAGTAGTAGTCAGTATGTAGTTAGTATATAGTTAGTGTGGTATATAGTTGTAGTTGGCTAAATGAAGTTAACTGGAACAAGTCAAGTCAAGTCAAATCAAATCAAGATAAATCTAGTCCGTCGAACCGAACTAGATTCGAATCTTATAGTACCATCCATAATGATCCATTATGATCCATATCAACTCAAATCCACCACCAACATTTTTAACTTTCGTCTTTGAAGTTGGGGATGATGGCAAGTTTTCGTCATCTGTGTCTACCTAGGTAGCATTGTAGGCTTACTGGTATGTCTGGATCTGGGGCGGGGGTTTGTTTTCTTGTTTTGGATTGTGTGGTTTTCGTGGTGGGCTTTTGGTTGGGGAGGTATACGTCTTATATCAATAACATTGTTACAGTGTTAATTGACAGTTTTAACCAATAGAATGGAAAGATAGTTTTCATTCGTATATGTTGTGTGGTTTATACCTACCTAGTAGTCACTTAGTTACCTACCTACCTACCTACCTACGTACTAACTTGATATTCATCGAGTCATCGCATCATTACTCGAGTCATACATACTAGGTACTATCTTAAGAGAAACTACTTTATAGTCCGGTCTATACCTACCCATACCATTCATACCTATTACCTACACGTACACGTACATCTCTCAACACTTTATTGTGAGCTATATTATCCCATTCCTGCTCTACCAACATCGAGAACGAGATTTGGCTTCATAGATATACTGTATATTTATTGTACGAAATATCATATGAAGATTTAGTTCTACAAAGCACTATTTAAGCCAAGTTTTCCAAGACGTTTATTTTTATCATAAGATAAAAACACATTCACCATAACGTCTACCATAAAGAGAGTCACTCCTCATAAACAGAGTCACTCCTCGAAAAATAACACTACCATACCATAACATAACATACCATACCATAACACCCCAAAATGACACCCACGACGCCAAAAATAGAAGGGGAATCTAGTCTCGCAAAACTCCGGAGTCGAGTATCATGGGCTAGTAAAAAAGGCTTAAGTGTTGATACGACGGTTGGTAATAAGAGCGCTGATGGTGCTATTACTCCTCCTGATTCGAGGGCTACGTCGCCGAATACGGATAATGATGTTTCTGTTGGCCCAACCGACACAGCCAGCCCAGCCAACCCAGCCAACAAGAGGGCTGGCACCATTACCCCGCCCATTTCCCCAACTACCAAAGAATTGATCTCTCCCACGGCTTTGGATGAACAAAAGAGTGAGACGCCGACTTTTCGTCGGAGGGTGGAGAGGCAGATCTCGGAGATTGTGGAGGGGAGTGATGATGGAGGGAGGAGGAGGAGAAGCTCAATTGAGAAGAATTTTCATGAGGTTCATGAGAGTGAGGTTGATGACAATCATGTTGAGGTTGCGGAGGTGGAGGTGGAGGCGAAAGCGGAGGTGGAGGCGAAGGCGGAGGGGTTTATAAGGAGTTTGTGGAAGGGAAAGGGAAAGGGGAAGGGCAAGGGGAAGGAGAAGGAGAAGAAGGAGAGTGTGGATAGGAGTTCTTTTCCTGAGGCTTCGCGTGCTGAGGGCTCATCTTCTGGGAGCTCGTCTTCTGGCCCACCAGAATTCAATACTGAGATTTTTTCTCCGTCCAAGTCCCAGTCCGCACAAACGACGAGTGTGAAGGGAAAAGGAAAAGGCAAAGAGGTTTCAAGGACTGAAAGTGAAAGTGCCATAGCACCATCCATCACCAGGAAAACTAAAACAAAAGAGGAAAATACCAATACCAGTACGAGCAAAGAAGACAAAAAAGAGACAAAGAGACGATGGACATTTGCTTTCTTGCCGCGTAGGAAATCTAAGACTCCTGTTTTGGAAGCGCAGGAAGTGGAGAGTGTGTCTGAGAGATTGGAGAGGGAGAAGGAACGAAGAATGGCGGAGAGAAGAGAGATGTATCCGGAGGCTGTTTGTGATGATGTAAGTTTGATTCTTCATTTTTAATTGATTGTTTAAGTGCATTTCGCACAAAAACAAAATTGCCTAATACTAACATCCTCCTCCAATTAGTTAAAAGAAGAATTCCGAGCCCAAGGAGACATGTTTTCAGATATGCTAGGTAGCATCGTGGAGACCAAGGCCAATCTCGATGCCGAAAAAGCCCGCAGACGTGAGCGAATGATGAGCGCACGAGGACCGGGGGGGTTAGCGGCTCGTAGAACGTACTGAGGTCAGGGTTGAATATAACGATAGCAATATTCCCGAACACATTTGGACACATCTTTGGAAGCTTGAGACTAGAGGGAATCATCAAGTTTGATCAGATAATAAGATCAAACGATTTGCACAGCACAGGATTACTGTAAAGCGAAAGCTCGATGTGTTGGATTAATTACATTTTTGGGAGTCGGGACGTTAGGAAGCATCCCAAGAATCTACACCTACTAGCGCAAAGAAGAAGATTCAACGTTTCTAAAACACGGCGCCTCCAAGAATAAACACCCGTTCTTCTTCGCGTTTAACCCATTGGATTATTTTATTGGCGCCTTGCGCCAAACCCGCGCGGGAAGCGTTGGGGCCGGCTACGCAATAAAATTCAAAGTTGGGGGTTGTCCAAGCGAGAGAGATGCTGTCGCGGGAGACGCAGTGGAGGACTTTGAGATGGGAATGTTTCTTGTGGGTTGAGGAGTGGAGGTTTTGGTATCGATTCATGAGTCTGAGGATTGGTGTTAGTGGTTTGGTTTGTAGGGGTTTGATAATGGTATAATGAGATACTCTCAAGAGATACTGTATAGTATTGTATCACTATCGCTTAATGTTTAATTATAATATATAGAATGTTCAATCTTACCTTCGACGATTGACAAGACTGTTGTAATAGGGATCGAATGATGGCATGGTGAATTGAACATTTGCTCGTGACTTGTATAGAAAATGCCTCAATGGTGTTCCCGGAACAATATCAGTTGTTTTTGGGCGTCCCCGACGAACGGCTGCTTTGATGATATTCATACTTCCATTCTTCTCTAGTTGGTTGACCACATCATCACGCATTTGCTTGAGCTCGAAAAAACTTTCTTTATCAGCGCTTATGAGAAGCACCGCAACCTCGTCTTCCGTTTTACCCTTCTTGTTTTCAGAAATATCGCCTTTAACAGTCTCCGTGTCTTCCACACTTAGGAAGCTCACGTACATATAGAGGTATCCTCTATTGTTGAATCCTGGAAGACACAAAGGGATCCAATTCTCGCCACCTCCAGCTCGGACTCCGCCGGCTTCGAAGAGCATGTTGAATATCAGTTGCAAGTCGCTAGGATGTAATGAATGCCGCTTGGGACGTATCACACTGACGAGTCTACCGCCAGCTACGATCAATCCGTAGAGAAGCTTCTCCGTTCGTGCTTTCAGGAGAGTATTGTTTATGACATGGCGTTGGGATTTTCGTAATTTTAAACATTCTAAGGCTGATAATAACGCAGAGGGAGAGCCTTTAGTGAAAGTGTCTGCCAGTGATGATAGCAATGATTCAGTTCCCTCTAAAGGTCTGCGAAGATCCGTGTTTGGTCGATTTGAAAACAAATTTGTAAGAGTTGGTAGGGTCAAGGTTGATAAGATTTGCATGTACAGCGCTTCAAGCTGGCCCTTTAATTGAGCATCGCTTTCCCCGAGTTTGCTGATAGCAACAAAATATAAAGGTCCGTCAGTTGAGATAACAAATCTTGTACGACCTGCAGTAAATCCCGTGAGGGGGTCTTTCGAGCCCTCGTAGAATGATATGATTGTCTGAATGATTCCAATGTAGCCATTGATGAGATTTTGATCTCCATGTCGACTGTATATAGGTTTCCCGGCGGAAGAAAGTATCAAGTAATGCTTGAGTTTTGACTTCCACTGTATGAGTAATTCCTCCTCATTTCCTCCCTTGCTATCGACTTCCCCTATTTCGTCAAATTCACGGTCGAAATTCGCAAGAGAGGTATCTTCAAATTCAACTGTCTCATCAATTGGCTCCCCATGATCTGCTTGTGAATTTAACAATATCCATGCCGGGCTTTGCGCATTAAGTCCATCGTCAAGTAGACTTGCGAGATCCCCATTTGCCTTCAAGGTTGGCGCACAACTCATGATGCTGGCATTGTCATCATTGACGCTCCCTTCCCGGCTGACCTTTCTGCTTGGCGAAGAAATTGATGTACTAGCACCATGTCCTAGCCTTACTTCAGACACCGATCGACTAATTGGTGTAGAGAAAGTGCCTCTTGTGCCATCGGGAAACGATAACGTCTGAATGTCGAACGACGATAATGCCGTGGTAGGTCTGGATTGTAATGTCGGTCGCTTTGGACCTCCCGAGGTCTTGGGCCTTTCTGCACCTTGCAGGAGTGAAGTTCTTCTGGGGGGTAGAGGCGGTCTTCGCTCTTTTATATCATCGTTATCTGAGATATGTTCTTTATTCGCGACAACCTCGGGGGTCTTCGTTTCGACTGTTTTTATAAGACTTTCAGGAACATTGTCATCCACGCCCCTCAAGGTCTCTGATCCATCTTCACCGGTCATCGCATCAGTCGCAGCATCATTGACCGTAGCTTTCGCAGACGGAGGTTCCTCATTTGTTGCATGTGCTCGTTCATGGGGAGTCGCATCCGAGAAGTCAGGAGAAGCTCCCATGAGGTCCCTGCGGGGAAAGGGATATTTTAACTAGTAGCAAGCTCACATTAATCCTAGAACTGATTTAAATACAGCAGATCATGCTGTACTTACGTTAATAACTTACCTGTATACGAAGTAAAACTGCAAGTTCTTTAAGGCTTTTTGATACCACAAGGATATTCAAGGCTGTGGTTTATGCACGCAGGGCTGGAGCCACTGAAAGATAATTTAGCGACAACCTGTCAGCCTTGGGAATTTGAACATCAATCATAGTTGAAAGAAGCCACGCGTACGTCATGAATTCATGAATTAAACGCAAACAACAACAATAAAAAGATGCAAATCATCTTTGAATTTACTTTTGTGAAGTGCCACAAGAACCATGGCCCTTGAGCTCAGCTCTGGCCGTCAGTCGGTATCTCCTGCGAGCTCAGGAAGAGCATCACCAGTTTCGAAAAAATGGAGGAACCAGTTAGGTGGAGGTAGAGCTCCCAAGTCTTATATTATTGTATGTCAGAACTGATATTCTGGAATAGATGAACCTCCGAATAAAGATAAAGCATTTCGCAGATATGCATCTGGCGTTGATCGTTCATTATCGCTGTTTGACACAGCCTTACAGGAATGGGCGGATTATATTTCTTTTTTGGGGAGGCTATTGAAGGTGTGTGGTCTCAAGAATGTGAATAAAAGGAATATACTGAGACAATAATCATAGTCTTTACAAGCGCATCCTACAAATATAGCTGCTGTCCCATCCAAAGCAATTGTCGCAAAACGTCTTGCTCAGTGTTTAAACCCTTCACTACCTTCAGGTGTCCACCAAAAAGCTCTTGAAGTTTACGGATATATATTCTCGATGATAGGAAAGGATGAATTGTCTAAAGATTTACCCCTCTACCTACCGGGGCTATCCACCACTCTGTCATTTGCATCTCTCTCTGTGAGGGGTCCATTTCTTGAACTTTTAGAAAAGCACCTACTCAAAATTGATGGACGATCACTACGACCAGCTTTGAAAGCGATCATACTTGCTTTGTTACCTGGTCTTGAGGAAGAAAATAGTGACGAATTTGAACGTACATTGAAGCTGTTTGATGGTTTTAAGGATGCTGTTAGACCCTCTGGCACGGAGGATTTGGGACAGAATCATAGTAGTGGCGACGAATATTTCTGGCAATGCTTCTTTCTCGCCGCGATAACGAGTAATGGTCGTCGGTTGGGAGCATTGGCTTACCTCAATCGGAATCTCCCCAAACTCGGCCAACCATTTCCAGAACAGAGCAATTCATCATCTAATGGGTCTCACAAGGCCGACGTGACTGCGAATCAGTTCGCTGAAATTGTTACTTCACCTGAGCCTGGTTTACTTTTACGTTGTTTTGCTGCAGGTTTGGGCGATGAGCAAATATTAATCCAGCGTGGATTTTTAGATCTCCTTGTTACTCATTTACCTTTACATTCGAATGTTTTACAGCAGCGAGTGAAGGCGGAAGATCTCGAGCTTCTTGTCACCGCGGCTGCTGGAGTTGTAACTAGACGTGATATGAGCTTGAATAGACGTCTATGGACGTGGCTTTTAGGACCGGAGCCAGCTGGTCATGACAACGAGAATGGCCCAGAATCACCAACATCAGTTACTGGGGATCCTCTCGGATCACATGCTTCTTCGAGAACTCAGTACTTTGAAAGTTACGGTCTGCATCCACTCACGCAAGCTCTGCTTAAATTAATACGACTAGATGCTATCAATCCTATTGCAAAGGCCCGGCCATTTCGGATATGTCTTTCTTTAATGGATCGTTGGGAGATAGGTGGACTTGTCGTTCCAGATATTTTTTTGCCTGTTGTCAATAGCGTCCGAGGCTACAAGAGTAAAGCAGCAAACAAAGCTGACTTTGCGGAAGTTCTTCGAAGTGCTAGTGTCTTTTTCGATGGCGTGGAAAGCGGTCTAATTTGGGGTGAAATCTTCGGATTAATTGCACAGGCATTAGCCCCTGGAAAGCTATCAGCCGAGGAGCAGATTGATAAACTGTCCCTCGTCACGTTCATAATCAACCACTTCAACGTCAGAGAAGAAGAAATGTTACTGATACACGCTCCATTGGCAACTTTGACAATCCTAAGCATGCTGAAAGATGCTAAAGAAAGGATACAAGAGCGCGCAGAGAAGGCTGGCGTCACAGTTGAAGTTGAAAAATTAGCTTTAAATCTGGTTATGGATTTAATCGATCTCATTCCAGAACGAGCCTTTCAGGTGCGGCCTTCTACTAGCCAGTCAATGGTCAAACATGATGAAGACGAAATTAGAGCTCTTTCGAACACCGAAATAATACGCAGCATGAAAACGTTCTATGTTCAGGAGCAAGGAAATCTAGATGCATCCCCCCCGCCATTTTCAGCTCGTGACCTAAGCGAATTACTCGTCCGCGAAGGTGGTAGCATAGCTAGCGAGAGTTTGTCCAGTCCAGTATCAAGTGCTGATGCTGGCATTAAGACAAGACTTCTTGTCATGCTACTTGCCAAAGTACCCAGGGTTGGAAGTCTTGATGTCTCAGGACTTCTAAAGTCTATGCAAAGCAAATTAAGCATGCCATCTCAACTTCCATTCCTCGCTTTCACATCTATTATGTCTCTTTGTACGAGCCTTCATTCAAATCATTACATATCACTGGCACAGCTCTCGAGTCTAGTAGATCGACTTGTTCGGCTAGCTTGGTTATATCTTTCTGCTTCTCATCCGAAATACCATGTTGAGACTGTTCGAAGTCTTTGGCAGTTACAGACAACACTCACCCTCGATAACCACGATATAGAAGCCTCAATATGTAATTTGATGATAGAGCATGATCTGAATGGTACATATGCATCTCGGGATGCGGACCCTGGAAGGAGTTTTAGCATTCTGTGGACACACTCTCTACAAGATAACGCCGGTCACCTTGACCGTCGAAGCTCGAATAATGATATCAAGAATACACCTCGACTTTCTGGTATTGGTAATTATGAAGTTATGCTTGCAAAACCCCTCTTCCTTTTACTTGATGCTCTTCTTGATGAACGAACACAACTCTTCATGACTGTTCGAATTTGGCTGCAGAGTCTTGTTGGTATTGACAGGTATGTGTGGTTTGATATTAACAATAGAACGCTCTCTTACTTCGGCTTAGGTTATTTCATCTTTTCGTCGCAAAATTCTCGGGCTATAGTTTCCTTTACACAAAATTCGAAGATGCTGGGACCACAGCGCATCATAACATGCGTGTCTATGCAGATGAAGATGATCTGGATCAGTGCTTGTACTATCTTCAAACCCTATCCAATGTGTTGCGGTGGTCTTCGGACAGCACATGGGCAGCCCTTGCCCATAACAGTATCTCAACTGACAAATCTCATCGCTCTCTGTTTCAAATCAGTAAGTTTGACTCGTTATTTATTGATTCCGCGCTGACATTACCATAGCTGGTCGAGATTATGAAATTACACTCCTTGAATTCTTTCTTCATGTGTGCTTGCAAGCAATCTCGGGGACTTATCAACCGGAAAATTCGGAACGAAAATCACATATTCATCAGTTCCATCGTACCGCTCTGACTCTTCTACACCAAATCTTATTGAGTCCATACTCTTTACCATTAGGCGAGCTTCAATTAGAGCATGTTCTGATTCAGAGACTAAGTCACTCTTTGACTGGACCCGATCCCTTTATTCAGGTTTTACTTTTAGATGTGGTGTACGCTGCTCTGAAAATTCGACCTGTCATCAACCCTCCACCGCCATCGCCTGTGTTGAAAAAGCGATCTACCACTATGACTTCTATTACTCAACACGACAATGCGTCTGTTTCTTCCCTAGCAATTGAACAGGGCGAACATACAGGACCCTTCCTACCTCCACCACCATCATCATTGGTAAAATGCTTACAGGCAGGGTTCGAAGCTGCTTCGAGTAGACCGGTCTTGGATAGTTGGGTCAGTTTTTTGACAGAATGTTTACCATTTTATTCGGATACAATTTTCCAAATCCTTATACCATTAGTAGAAACACTCTGCTCACAGATTGAAGAAACTTTTACGAACCTTCAAACCACATTTAATGAGCCAGGTATCGTATCTGAGGGCTCAGCGGCCCCGGAATCTACTTTGATCTCTTTACTCAACGGTCTTGAGTTCGTACTCGCAAAAGGGCATGATCGGTTATTGAAGGATGAAACGAAAGCACCCATCGCTAAAAGTTCTGATCAACCCCAAGGCTTCTTCGGAAACATGGTTTCTGGCGTCTTCAATTCAGAAACACCACAAGCAAGAAGCATAACCGCCAATAATCGTCTGACTGTACTGCTCTCATTTCAAGATGCTGTTCGAATTTGCTTCCTCATTTGGTCCTGGGGCGGTCAAGATGGAGCTCAGGATAGTGAATCTACCGCCTCCTTCAATTACACATCTTTGCGCATGCGAAACAGAGCTCGAAGACTTCTTGAGCATCTTTTTACTGCTGAAGCATTAGAATGCTTGGAGACATTGGTCGAAATTGGGCAAAGGTCTACCAAGGGCAGTGATTCTCGACCTACTGTCATCTTCAATCTCCTCCATGTTCTTGATGGTTCAAGACCAAAGCATACTATTCCCGCAATTTTCAATGCTATATACAGCAGGACGAATCCGAATGCACTGGATCCATCAAGGAAGTCGACCTTGACATCCTCTTTGAATGACACAGACTTGGTCACATTTTTAGTGGAATATGCAAGATCATTAGAGGATGATGCCATGGATGAGATTTGGGCTGACTGTATGACTTTCCTTAAAGATCTATTGGCAAATCCATTCCCACATCGACAAACTCTTCCAAGTCTTTTGGAATTTGCAGCCATTCTAGGCGTGAAGGTTGACAATACAAATTTTGGGGAGCAGCGTCGGATGCGAAGAGAACTGGGAGTAAGAATAATTTTCCATTGATGAGAGTAAAAACTAACATAAACAGGATCTCTTCCTTCGCCTTCTTACTGCAATGTTCACAACTAGACCAATGGGATTCTCCGAGAGTGTAGAAAAGTTAACAGAAACCGATCCGCGCCCTTCTTCATCTCGTCCCTCACCAAGATCCGATGATGTTGTTGGTATTCTAGCATCCGTTGCACCAAATCTACCCAAAATCCTTGTTGAAAATGATCGAATACTGAATGCGGCGAACACCATCTCGTCGAGTGTTATTGGGCCAACATTCAAGTCCAGATCCTTCCCAGATAACGTTTCGAAGAGCACTCTAGAACTACTATATCAGCTTTCTAGGCTTCCCAACACGCAAAAATCATGGCGAAAAGATCTCGGAGATGCCTTCAACGATTCTCGATTTTTTGCAAACAACGTCGGTCTCGTTGAAAGTGATTGGCTGCCATTACTCAGACAGTGGACATTGAGCGACAAAGAACGAATGCCAGAACTATTATCTCGACTAGTCGCACCCTCTACTGCTGGAATTGTGTTCGGTGTTGGAGCAACTTCAGCACGCTTCGAGGCAGATAGGAAATCACAACTCAACCTTCGCCGAATGGCAACCCTAGTGCTCGCCACCATGGACGACAACTTCGTGGCCGACCTCCCCGTCATGCAGGAGAAGATTGTTGAACTCCTCTCCGCAACTCCAACATCCTCTCCTTCCTCCACTACTCGCGCAGATATTTATCTTCTTCTCCGTGCTCTTGTTCTCAAAACCTCGGCTATTCATCTCGCAACCCTATGGCCTATTATCAACGCCGAACTCCACGTTGCTATTTCATCAGTAGTGGCACCCGATCACAGTACTCCCTCCGATACTTACAATAATTACTCTATATTGCAAGCATGTAAATTACTCGACACTCTACTCTGCATTGCACCCGATGATTTTCAACTCCACGAGTGGCTCTTTATCACTGATACCATCGATGCCGTCTATCGCCCCTCTTCTTTCCGACCCGTTTCTTTAGTCGATGAACTGAGCGAAGAATTAGGTTTAGCGACAACTACCAATACAACTGCTTTACAGACTGAATCCTCCTCAGTTGCAGTTTCGCAAGCAGCTAAATATTCAATGAGGAGACCTTTATTGGGGAGGATGAAAGGTGGATTTGGAATTAATGATGAGGGGACTTGGGAGAGGAAGGATGAGTTGGTTGCCAAGGTTTTGAGGCCGTTTTTTAGTCAATTGAGCATTTTCGCGTTTGAGAGTACGTATGGAATGGGTGCGACTGATTGGGAAGCTTGCAGGCAGGGATTGTTGATGGATCTTTTTGATGAGAGGAGTATTGTTAAGGCGTTGTGATAATTGATGGGGGTGAGTCACGGGGGAGGTGTGCTTGATTCTGGTGAGGAGATTGAGCTGGGCAATAGAGTGGATGGGGGCTAGAGAAAAAGCTTGATAGATGAAAATGATCTCGGACAGCGTTTGTAATTCTTTTGTTTATTGGGAAGGAGGAAAGAGGGGGGCTATGATGGTTTGATGAGTGGGTGGATGCTTGGGTGGTTTTTATTTCAAATAGAGAGAAAATGTACGAGAAATTTCAACGTATTTGTATCCTGCTATGCCTCTAACATGAGGTGTAGAATCGCATGATATTATACCGTGAATGAGTAGAACCAGATAAAAACTATATATAAAGAACCCCTATCAAAATTTTGCATGTGAGTCAGAAATCTCCCCAAATTCGTTTACTCATTTCCGCTCCACTTTCTAACAATTTCTCATTAAAAATTTGGCTTGCATTCAAAAGAGGGTATGATATATTTGACTTTCTGGGCACTCTGAAACTTCTCATTACACCTCAAACCGATCTACGCGAACCCCATAGTATCCCCAATCATAACCCTCTGATACTTCTCCACACACTCCCCAATCCTAACCAATACCCCTGCCCCCAACATCCTCCTCCTCTCGTCCTCCTCACTCCCGCCCCTTATCCCCTTAAAAACACCCTCAACCCATTCCCTCGTCTCCAACAACTCTCTCCCATGTCTTTCCGCCAATCCTCTTAAATCCCCTTCATTAATCTCGAGTATCGTCATGAATGAAAACAACAATGCTTCTTGCACCACCGTATCGGAGATAGCTTGTGTGCGGAGACTTAAACACAAATCCCAGAATTCGCTCGTCATCTGCGGAAGACTGAGGGTCGATTGGCCGGAGGAATGAAGGATAATACTTAGGGTTTTGAGAAAGAGACTTAATAAGTAAGGCTGGAATGCGATGTTGGAAGAGGAGTTTGAACCATATGCTTTTAGATGGATGAAAAAACGGCCGGTGAGAGGGAAGAAAAAGGATCCGGAGACGATCTTTGCGAGGGCATTGGAGATGGGCTTTTTGCGTTTCTTTTCTACTTCGAGACGGGAGGAGAAAGTGCGGATTTTGAGGATGCTGGGGCCGGTTAGGGTGTCAGCGGTTTGGGCGGCGAGAGGGGCGAGGAAGGTATTTTGGAGAGTCGTTGATAGAGCCTCAACGGGGTTGGCGGTGGCGGTGAGAGCGGGCTTCGAAGTGGATGGGGAATAATATTTGTGCATTGCTTCTGGAAGCTTTTTGGATGGGAAAGATGAGGATGAGGATGAGGATGATGAGCCTGTGGTATTGGTGAGAGATTTATCTTCGGAACCATGACCGCCTAATTCTCGAGCTCCGAGACCTAGTGTGGTGAGAACGGCAGCACGCTGGGCTAGAGAGTAGTCGCCATCGAAGAAGGTTTTTGAAAACCATTGGCCCATTTTCTCTGGCAGTGCGATGAGAATGGCGATCATAGCTTGTGACCGCATTTCTTGGAAGTTTTCGATATCGTACTTATCATGTAGTCCAACGAGAAGAGTTGCAATTTCTTCTGCGTGAGAACTAACTTCTGTACCGAAGCTGGCTTTCCGTCGTATTAAGGAGGCGGCGGTGGAAAGTGCTAATTTTTGACGATCGTAATTTTCGGTGTCTCGTAAGTAGGTGATGAGGTCACGAATATAGACGGGAGCAGTTGGTTTATTCCTTGTGATAAGTGTGGGATCTTCATCGGAGTCTTCTACATCAGAATCGGGTTTGGCATAAGGAGTCAGTCCATCATCGTCAGATTCTACTTCGCCATCGTCCTCGATTTCTTCGATGGCGATTATTTTGGAATTTCCTTTAAGAGGATTCGGTTTTGTCGCCGATTTTGTCTTAGCTGCTTTCGTTGTTTTTGAAGTCTGGGGGACGAACTTTGACTTTAGCGGCTCAAGACTGCCAATTGTATCCGAGACATTCATCAAACTCTTGTACCACTTTGCTTCAGGTGTTTTGGTATCGTCGAGCTTAAAGTCCATAATCTTTTCCCCCTTGTCGACTGAACCAGACAAAGCTTCTCCTATAACCATACCCAAGAAGCGTGCTCTGGGCGAAGTTGCAGCTAATCTGTTTGAAACTACACCCAAGTGAGAGCCCGACCTCATAATCATCGTAAGTCGAAGAGGTGACAT
The DNA here is from genome assembly GCA_002162505.1 of Myriosclerotinia scirpicola. Lineage (NCBI taxonomy): Eukaryota > Fungi > Ascomycota > Leotiomycetes > Helotiales > Sclerotiniaceae > Myriosclerotinia > Myriosclerotinia scirpicola. Next base: position 65,432 of record NGKG01000030.1, on the reverse strand, counting down.
TCTACGGACGTATCCAGCAGATAGGAGAAGAACTTGAGCATGTACTTGGATTTAGGTCAGCAAAGAAATGGCGTTTGATTGTTCGAAATATCGTACCTTCTTGTTGCAAGGTAGGAGCGTGTCTAATGTACAAAGTGTCGCCAAACTGGCTCAAACTCTTATCCAATATTGTTTCCATGTCTTTCTTGTTTTTGGAGAGTGATGCAATTGCTGCACGTCGAATTGCTACACCTTCACCAATACCAGCCCCCGAAGAGTTTGTCAACCAAGCTATCAGATGATCCGTTCGCGATTCATTATCGGCAACCAGCATGTTAATGAGTTGGGCTGCAGCTGATACGATGCTTGTATTTGCTTTCCACCAATTTTCGTCGTCCTCAGATGTAATATCCAATGATAAGTTGTCCCGTGATAGCAAATTTAGAAATGTATAAAGTAAATTCCGTTGTTCAAAACTTGGAAGGTATCCATAGAGCTTCATAAATTTCGCTGCATCATCATCATTTTGTAGGAGTAGAGAACTCAGAAGCTCTTTGCCAATATTGTCTAGACTTCGGTCAGCGGTGAATTATGGTCCGCCCAATAATTAGTTTTACCAATATGACCAAGCCGAAGACACTTCCCTAAGAGTTCATTGCAGCTTTTCCATGCCTGCTCAGCGTCTTGCGAAAGAGATTTCAACCAAAATATGATATTTTGACCGAGCCATTGGCTGTAGGAATTTCCATCGGCAACCCAATACCTCTCATTTGGCTCTTTACTGAGTTCATTAGAGATTGCCTCGGCCTCAGCGGTGACTCCAACAATCTTTCCACTTCCTATCAAGGCCAAAAGCTCGTTGAAAAGAGCTCTCTGCTTGGTGGGCACATCATATGAATTAGTAATAGTGATCCAAAGCTTTTCAATGGTGCTTTCCCCTTCCAGAACTTCGACACAGAGTTCTAATTGAATCTTTAGGCTTTCTTGTATGCTTGAACCTATGTATCGTTAGGCTCTCCGATGGAAATTAAAAGCGGAGTTTCTTCAAACCCAATCTTCGGGTAACCTACCTCCTATATTCTTCTTAGTCTCTTTGGACTGCTGTGTGAGCCGTTTTACATTCAGTAAAATTGCATTAATTCCTGTTATACTCCGAATGGAGTTCAACAGTAATTTGAGAGTATGTGACTGTTTATTCTTCTTCGGCTTTCCACTTGATTCATGAAGAATACTCCAGTAATTTGGTATAACTTCAGACACCAGAGCATGAACAAGTTGAGAAGCCACAGGACCTGGTGAGGTAATATTGACAATTGTATCTTTATCAATAAACTCCAGGACCGATCTCAGATCATCGAAACTTGGTTGATTTTTTAAAGTCTGCAATGCTTCTTCAATGTTTGATATGTGGATAGGATTTGAATGAGTCTCATTTGCCGGCTGGATCAATGATGACGAGGTAGATATCTCGACAAGGGCATTTTCATCCTTTTGCCCTTGCCTTTTATAAACGATACTCACAGGTGTAAGTAGGTCATCCATAGCTACATGAATTTTGGCCAGGGAATGATCCTGATGGTCTCAGTGAATTTTAGAGTTCAAGAACATTTTGGTTCTGGGTTCCGGATTGGTTTTGTTAACAGCCTTACAGATACCTAGTATATACGGCGGCCGCGGCTAGCGCGGCTGTGATAGCGCTAATATCTCATGCACCTCGATAAAGACCTTCCAACAGCTCGGAGATGATGGTTTGATCTTGCACTTTTTACCTTCTACAACACACTCTTTTATAACTTTGAAAATGGCACAAGAAATCATGATAGAACCTTCAAATATTGTAGCTCTACCGAGCAGGTCATCACTCTCACGATGGTATATAGTTCCCCGATTTATTCAATGTCAAAAACTAACTTCCAAAGGACTTATTTAAACAACATCCGTCGAAACGCTGGACCTTTCACGGATGAGGATTTTGATGGCAGTGAGGCGGCAGCCGCATTTATTGACGGCATAAAGATTTTGTAAGTTTAGAAAGTTGAAGGAAAAAGAGGATAATCCGTTGCTAATACTTTTGTAGGGTAATGTTTGTTGCCTAAGAAATTCGCAAACGGAGCTCAAAAGGCTAACATGAAGCAGAGGGGCAGGAGGCCTTGGTTGCGAAATCTTGAAGAACCTGGCACTGTCTGGATTCAAGACAATTCATGTGATTGATATGGGTACTTATATCTTCGTCATATTGCGAGAAAGTACTGTTTCTAATCAAGCTGATGCAGATACAATCGATGTTTCTAATCTCAACCGACAATTTCTTTTCCGCCATAGCGATGTTGGTAAATCAAAAGCTGAAGTTGCAGCAAAATTTGTGGAGAAGCGCGTCAAGGGAGTCACAATTGTACCGCACAACTGCAAGATCCAAGACAAGGATGAGGACTTCTATATGCAGTTCAATATTGTTGTGTGCGGGTTAGATAGCATTGAAGCTCGGCGCTGGATCAACTCTACATTGGTAGAGATGGTGGATATGGAAAATCCTGAAAGTTTGAAGCCTTTGATAGATGGAGGCACTGAAGGTACTGAAAATGTTGAAAATATCTCAAGCAACGATGCTAACGGCAGCATTAGGATTCAAAGGGCAGTCTAGGGTCATCTTACCAACCATGACTTCTTGTATCGAGTGTCAACTCGATATGCATGCACCACGAGCCGCCGTTCCCCTATGCACTCTAGCGACTATCCCCCGCCAACCCGAGCATTGCATTGAATGGGCGCATATTATGGCCTGGGAGCAAGAAAAGCCATTCCCCAAGTTAGATAATGATGATCCAGAACATATTACTTGGCTTTACAAGAAGGCTTTGGCAAGAGCGCAAGAATTTAACATTCCGGGTGTTACTTATTCTTTGACTCAGGGAGTGGTAAAGAATATCATTCCAGCAATTGCTTCCACCAACGCGATCATTGCAGCCAGCTGCTGCAACGAAGCTTTCAAAATCGCAACCAGCACCAATCCCGCTCTGGGTATGGAAGAAAACTATATGATGTACAGTGGAAATGATGGTATTTACACTTACACATTTAAGCACGAGAAGAAGGATGATTGTCCCGTGTGCGGAAACTTGGCCAGGGACTTGAGCATCGATCCAAATTTGACGCTCCAGGAGTTCATCGATTCCCTTGCTCACCGACCGGAGGCACAGCTTAAGAAGCCCTCCATCCGTTCGGCGGATAACAAATCTTTGTACATGCAGAGCCCGGAGAGCTTGCGCGTGAAGACCGAGCACAACTTGACGAGGAAGATGGGAGAAATGACTGGAGATGGAGATGAGATCGCGGTGACTGATCCATCGTTGGGTTCAGTTATGTTTAAATACAGACTAAACTTTTCCAAGGCATTTGAGGCTGGTGCTGCGAAGGAGAATGGATCAGTTTGAATGAATTGTGATGGAAATGACAAGGAACGAATAATGAGCAAACGAAATAGATAATTGGGGTCATTGGCAAAGGAGTTCTGAATAGCTTGCATAGGTGCTCATTAACGGGTTATGAAAAAATGATATCATATAAGCAAGCATTGATTTTTTGGCTATAAGTAGCTCTCTAGAATCTAGATACCTGTTTATCCACGACCAAACCAACCAACGCCATAATTCCTAAACTCCAGCAATGCTCGTGACAAAATCCTTAGCCTATATCTCCAGTATTACTTCGTCATATTCTGCAAACTCGTCTTGAAAGCTTCGCACTTTGTTCTCAGCGTCTTAATCGACTCCAAAAACAATTCATCACTGTCCCATTGTCCCAAACTCTCAATCGAGAAGATGAAATGATCCCTAACTCTTCCCAATTTGACCTTGCCTTCAAATTCCTCATGTCTCAAACATTCTCTGCTGACCGTGTCCCTCATGGCATCTACAACCACTGCCTTCTTTTCTCCCTCATGTCCTTCATATCCACTTCCCTTGGTCTTTGCCTCCTTTGCTGTAACCTTCTCAATTCCAACAACACCGCTAGGGAAACATTTCTGGAATTTCACCGCATCTTTGCCTAGAATTGGTTGAGTAATGTCGATTACTGGCAATAATCGATATGAAGCTGTAGCTACCGGCGAGAACTTGGCGTGATCTCTTCCAATTCCCTTGATCGCATGCATATCAATATCAATGACCTGACCAGGTCTCAATTTCGCAATCAAAATATCTGGATTGGGGCTCTTGATAGCGTTTTCGCCGCTGAAATACTGGAGTTGTTGTCCAAAAGGCTTGAATTCGATATCCTTCGCATACACATGTGCATTGTGGTATAGTTTTCTTGGATCCTTTTCTCCGGGAGCAGCTTCCTTGTTGCGTGTACATTCGATTTTGAGGGACAATTGAATGGTATTGTGATCGAAAGAGCTTAGATGGCGTTCTTCTTCGGGGGTTTCTTCGTCGGGTTTTTGGAACCATTTCATGAAATCTAAGAGTCCTTCTTTTCCACCCTTGAAAGGTACGAGACCGAGGCGCCCGCAGAGAACTTCATCTTGGATGACGGAGGTGTTGTTTTTTACGAAACAGTATTCGATGGCGAGGGTTGGTATTTCCGCAATGAGGATTCGACGGAAGGCATTGGCGACAGAGGCATCGATGCCGATGAGGGAGAAGGAGGAGAGGAGTGGTTCGTTTTGGTGGAATACTACGGAGAGATTCTTGGAAAATACATCCTTATCCCATGAATGATCTTCATTGGGCCAATGACCTGGGAAATCTGTGGATGTGATGTTGGTGACAGTTTCGGTGTTTACTCCTACTATCTATGAAGCAGTGAGAAATTGAAAATCAGTGAAAGTTCAAGGAATTGTACCTTTCTAGCTGCCAATTCCCTTTCAGAAAAGCTCCTGGGCTGCTGAACGTTTAGTTTGATATTTGTTGATGGCGCCATCTTGTATAATTCCGAAAACAAAGTAAAATAATGGCGGGGTCTCACTCTTCTTGTCGCAAAGATTCTGAAGATACAAAAAAATAAATTTTGGATATCGGCGTCAAGATCAACCGATGCCGACCCCTGCTATCCATACCCACCAATCAAATGATCTCAAATAAGCAAAGCTAAACAAAAGATCCGAGCTAAGAAGTCATGAACATCATCTAGATAATCAAAGAGGCAAACGCTAAACGGCTTCACTCTCCACTCCTCAGTCTCATTGCCTTTCAAAGCATTGAGATCTGGTAAATATCTCCAGTATCTCTTCAGTTTTGTTCACAATGGCTGCATCACTATTTCGGCAGGCCGGGCGCACAGCTGCCAAATGTTCGTTGCGACCCACCACCACCACCCTCCGCCCCTCAACATCAAGAGCCTCAATTCGAGCATTTTCAGCACTCCCAGCACGTAGATACGCAGAGCCATACGAGGGCACAAGATTAGTTCCTACCGATGAACATTTCACACATTCAAACAACCCAGATAATATCAACGTAGTTCCCGATTCGTTTCTGCCGGAAGGCGAACATGTAGAGAAGAGGAAGATTCGGCATTATACTGTGAACTTTGGTCCTCAACATCCGGCTGCTCACGGTGTGTTGCGTTTAATTTTGGAGCTCAATGGAGAGGAAATCGTTCGCTCGGATCCCCATGTCGGTTTATTGCATCGTGGAACCGAGAAGTTGATCGAATATAAGACATATCTCCAAGCCTTGCCATACTTTGATCGATTGGATTACGTTTCTATGATGACCAATGAGCAATGTTTCTCCTTGGCTGTTGAGAAGCTGTTAAATATTGAGATTCCTGAGAGAGCGAAATGGATTCGAACACTTTTTGGTGAAATCACTAGAATTTTGAATCATCTCATGTCGATTTTGTCTCACGCTATGGATGTCGGTGCTCTTACACCTTTCTTGTGGGGATTTGAAGAACGTGAGAAGCTTATGGTAAGGAAAATGAATTTTATTAATTTGAAAGTAAACTATCTAAGGAAAGTAGTGGTGCTAATATCCAACGTAGGAATTCTACGAACGGGTTTCAGGAGCCCGCCTGCACGCTGCATATGTTCGTCCAGGTGGTGTCCATCAAGATATTCCAGTTGGCCTCCTTGACGACATCTATCAATGGGCCACTCAGTTCGGTGATCGCATTGACGAGACAGAGGAACTACTTACCGACAATAGAATTTGGATTGGAAGAACCAAAGGAGTAGGTGTCGTCTCAGCCGCTGATGCTTTGAACTTAAGTTTCACTGGTGTTATGCTTCGAGGAAGTGGTGTTCCATGGGATGTCCGTAAAAGCCAGCCCTATGACGCATATGATCAAGTCGAGTTCGATGTTCCAGTTGGTGTTAATGGTGATTGTTATGACCGATATCTCTGCAGAATGGAGGAATTTAGACAATCCCTACGCATCATTCATCAATGTTTGAATAAGATGCCTGCTGGACCAATTCGAGTAGAGGACTACAAGATCTCACCACCACCTCGTGCTGCCATGAAGGAGAATATGGAAGCACTCATCCACCACTTTTTGCTGTTTACCAAGGGATACACCGTTCCACCTGGCGAGACTTATTCCGCAATTGAGGCGCCGAAGGGTGAAATGGCTGTGTACGTTGTAAGTGACGGAAGCGAAAGACCATACCGATGCAAGATTCGCGCGCCAGGTTTCGCTCATTTGGGTGGGTTTGATCAAATCTCAAGAGGACATTTGCTTGCAGATGCCGTTGCTATCATTGGTACTATGGATTTGGGTAAGTTTTCATGAAAATATTAGTCGCTTCGCTTATAGATCCATGCTAACGATGCTTATAGTCTTCGGAGAAGTTGATCGGTAGTCGTGAATCGATAAGAAAGGAAAGTGAGAAAGGAAAAATAGATCCCGGCGATGGCACAGTGGTTTCAAGCAATTCCGGCGCAAATTTTCTCCTTTGTTCTCAATGTACAAATCTAAGTGAAAGGCTGAGTTAGCATACTTTTCAGCATTACATACAAATGACGTTTTTAAAAATTGTTTTGCTTGAGAACTTACTTGAAATTGCTCTGTTTATGCTTGTTTCCTTCACATTGTTGATTTTGATCGTGGCATGCTGCTGATGACCCGTGGCGTACGCAAAACAGAAATGTTCATAGTTGCAGGCGTATCCTCGGAATCCAATTGAGATTGGCCTTGAGTAGTTCCTTGTGCTGTCTCGGACTGCACTGTAGTTTGACCTTGATTTGTTGCTGGCGTCGCGTGAACATTCATTTGAGCTGGTCCTGTATCAGTAGTTGTCGCTTGTCCTTGAGCTTGTCCAATTGATTGACTGGTTCTTGATCGATGAGTAGGGTTGCGTTGTGCGTTACGGCCGTTACGTCTAGTAGTTGATAGAGTCGTATCGTAAGATCTCGGGCCTACAGGAACCTCTCCAAAATAGGGAATTTGCGGTGGAAGGGGTGGCAGAGTGTTGTACGAGGAGTGCCAGACCATTCCTGCACCGGGTGCACCGGCAGGTAGTGCTGAAAATGTGGGTGCTCGAATGAAAGAACCGGTTGTTGGGAGGTTGGTCATAGGGGCTGGGGCTTGGGCGTGGGTTTGGGGTGATCCATTGGTATTGGGACGATCTAGGTAGTATCCTACGTAGTTATGGGCGTTACGCTGGCCATTGGCGTCGAATTGTTGACTTTGTTGATGGCTAGTTTGATCTGCAACATCCTGGAAAGTTGGATATTGAGGTCTTGATTGACCATACGCTCCGCGGTTCTCCATGCCAGGAGCATTGGATTCGGGATTCGGGCTCCAAGTGTAGTGGTTACCAGAATGAGCATTATTGCTGCTACCATCGCTGAAAGCAGAAGGAGCCATGCCATGATTTTGCTGCCAATTGAAAGGCCCTGCAGGTGGAAGTGGCGGCATGTGGAACGGATGATTGTCGATCCCCATGATGGGATACATGGGTTGGGCCGACGTCACATCTCCATACATCTCGCTTGAACTAGTGATAGGTGGTGGACTCAAGATAGGTTCACCAGCAATGACGCCTGTCATGGGGTTCATGATGCCGTATCCAGGGTCCATTTGACCACCTCCCATGTTATTGTTAGCGTAGTTGAAGGGTTGGTGAGAGAAGTGAGAATTGTCCATAGCACCGGGGCCGGAATATCCAAAAGCAGGTCCCATCATGAATCCACCGTTCAATCCTCGCATCATGCCGTTGTCGCCGCCGCCTTCTTCCATTTGCTTGCTTTGTCCCTCGCGTCCTTCTCCACCAGTCTTAGTACCATTCTTCTCTGTTGCATTTGCACCACCAGCAGCTCCTCGTCCTTTTCCTCTTCCCCTCGGTCTAACCCGTGCATTACCATCCCTCCCACTAACACTCCCACTACTCTCTCTCTCCATCATCTGCTCCCGAGCCTCCAACTCTCCACCTCCCTCCCTCAAAGCCCTAGCTTCTCTCTCTCTCCTAACTCGATCTTTCTCATCTTTCGCCTCCTTCTCCCTCCGCTCTCTCTCTGCCCTATCAAAGATAACTTCACAGCTGCATTCTCCTCTCTCATGTCTTCCCCTATGAGCCTCCTCCTCAGCAATAACCCCTCTGTTCCACATAACCCTCGCACATCCATGACAGAATTGATTGGCCTGAATGGGTTGCTCGGCAGCAATGGAGCATGGTGGGAAGTTATCGTTCTGGGCGGTAGTTGGGCACTTGACGAGAAAGGCTGGACTGCAGTGACCGCAGGTGTAGCCCCAGAATCTCTTGACACACATGCTGGGCGTTACTGCTGTGGTTGTGAAGGGGAAGATCGAAGGTGCGGTAATGGTGTTTTGAAGGGTTATGTGTAAGGATTGGGTATGGTTGTGTATGGTGGTTGACTGTCGTTATTGTTCTTGTTATTGTAGTTGTCGAAGAGTAATTGAAGATTTTTTGAAGGTTTAAATGGAGGTTTAGGTTGAGGTTCGACGTGGTGTTGAAAAAAGCTAGATGCTAGCGTGAAAAAAAGAGTACGATTTGAGGTAGCGTGAAAAAGGAGTACGATTTGAAGTGGGTGAATAGAAGTAATCTTATCGAATGATAGGTCAAAATTGCTAGTATAGCCAATCAAATTCTTGTTTTGGGTGCGTGCAGGGAGTGCTATTTGTCGTATGGTACGAGGAATTGTTGGGTATGGGCTGCTTTGGAGGTAACAGTTAGTTAATGCTGCGACTGGGAGTGTGGGTGAGGAGGGAAGCATGTAGAAGTAATGTACTCTGCTTTGAAAACTTGAAAGGATCGATGATGCTTGATGGAGAGTAACGCTGCTACTGTTTAAACACTGTAAACTCCTTGTGCGTGGTTGATTAAGAGGAATAAGAAGCACCGCAGACCGCAGTAGCACTGTAATTCAGGACTTTGAGGGCTACAAAGAAGAAATTGGAGTTAGAGATGTTAAAGGAGAGCAATCTACGTACCCTGAGATGCAAAAACCCTTGAAGTATTAACGGCGTTGATGTGTTGCGATCCGTCCCTGGTAGTGAGTGAGCAGTGTAGATACCGTTAGATACCGTTGAATCTTTGTGTATCTGCTTAGAAAGTTGTGTTAGAAGTGCCATAGACTGCAAAATTGCTATAGGATCTTGAGACTAGTCAGGATTAAAGGAGAGGCATGGCGGATTCATACGTACTTTGATCGATCTGCAAGAGGAAAGCCTATGCGAGAGACTATCCAACTTCTCAATATCTGCGAAGGTCCCCCTTTCCAAAGCAATGGAAGTACTGGCGTGTGTCCTATTCTTCTAGGTAGCAAAGGGAGTTAGTAAGTTACCGGTATCGCTTTGGGAGTTTCAAGTGGGTTTCGACGGCACTTTCTAGAGCTATTTTATGAGAAAGAAATGGCTCCGACAATATCGCTTGATGACCAAGTTCTCCACAGGGTGAGCGGGATCGGGGCGATATGGGGGTGAATCAAAGGGAAAGAAGGAAGATAAGTGGGGATCACGGGGCCTGTTGTTGAGCTTTTCTTCTGGAAATTTCTGATTCTTCCTTCTGATATTGCGGGGTGAGGGGTATTAGAGTGGGGATTGAGGATATACCTACTGTTATTGCGTCATTCGGAGCCCTGATAGAGAAGGAGCTGTTGAGCTGTCGATTTGTTGGGAATTTGGGTTTGGGGGGGACTTGTTTGTGGGTTGGTTTTGGTGATTGTTAATGGTATTCGAGAATTACGATTACCTGACTGTTTATGTTTGCCGTGTTTGATCGAGCCAGTAGAGGTTTGTTGTTCATTGAGCTTCCTATTGTCGAGTTGAAGTGTTCTGTTGTGGTTGTTGATTGTCACCGGATATTTATCCGGCCATGTCAAATGTGATGTCAGTAATCTGGTATGACTGTGTCTTGATATTGGAAAGTACACAGCAATGAGTGTTCACCGGTATTGGCTATTATCAAGAACATAGGTATAAAATTGGAAGCACTGAAAGGTAATATGTACATATCATGAAGTGAAGGGTGGTGAATTGAAGATCAAGATATTTGACTCAGACATTTCTTTCTGGCTAATATGACTATTGGAAAGGGAACCTGAAAATAGCTTTGGGATATGAATGTAAAATAAAGAGAGTAGGAGGCATCTCAAAGGTTATTAGTGAGAATTAGGTGAAATGCAAAAAGACACTTGGAATCATTCGGGGACAAGAGGATTAAAATAAGAAAGTTGGTCAATTTTCTATCAAAATGAATATGCAAAAGGGGACTCTGAAATGATTCAGGGAAAATAACAGTAAAACAGGGTATTTGAGAGGTTTGAGAGTCATGAATAGAAGGATTAGAGCAGATTTGATGAAGTGGAGGTCAAATGAGTGTAGAAAAAGGGGACTTGGCGAAAATAACTCAAGAAATGAATGTAGAATTTGTTCAAAATATGTTTTAAAGTCTAAGAGTGATCGGACACGAGTGTATATTGTCTTGTGAAGACTTCCACTTGCTCAAACTCACAAATATTCGACACAAGATATAATAAGCAAGAGTGGTGATTGTCTGAAAGGAATTCGTTTTCCGGGAATACAACATTGCTTGATGGGAGAAAGGATTGAAAATTGTTTTGTTAAGAACCGGACATGCAACTCTTAGTATCTATTGAGACGATATCGAATAGGGCAGAGTGGACTTTGTTTGAGAAGAAATTTGTATTTTGAGGATTTAAAGCTGAGATTGTAAGGTTCGAGTAGGTATTGTCTTGATGGAAATTTCGACTTTCGGTGCCTTTTGAGCCGTAATAATGGGCAAGAGCTGATATTCTTCTACAATGAGCCCTCCTTTGGAAGCTACCAATCCGAACAATAGAAGATTGGAGCCAGAATTACTTTGTTACAAACTTCACATTGAATACTTTTGAAGCTATCAAGATCAAATTCACTAGCCAAGACTGGATGTTGCTCATGAAGGAACCTATTCTATGGAACTACAAAGCTGAGGAATACAAGACCAAAGTTGGGGATTGTATAGTTTTGAAAGGCAAAATTTTGAAAATTGAGAGGCGATAATCACGGCACTTCAAAGAAAACCAGATATTTACATGTTATGTTCTCATAATCAACAAGTGTTGGACGAGGTTGTGCAAAACTCAGCTAAAAGTGCTAGCCTAATTCACTGATTTTCTATCGAATGAGAGATACATTACTAGAATACGGAATCATGGTATCAAGTTAACTACGTTGGTATGCTATGGAATAAGAGAAAAACTGTAGAAACATGAATTCAAAGTCTTGGGAGCACTTCACTGGTATTTTATAAGGTGGAATATGAAATGCTAGAAGGTTGACTCAGGTTCTAAGTGCTACTACTTTAAAAGCTCACTGAATGAGAGAGACCTTTTTACAACATAAAGATATGCTTTCAAGGGTACTTTGCTTAGGGTTAACAGAAGGCACAAGAGATTGTATTATATAAGACCCATGATTGGTAGGTAAGGTATGCAGACGGGATCAAACAGATAAAGGATCAATAAAATATGATCGAAAGGTATAAAAGAACGCATATAGTCTATAGGTATGTTAATGAGTTGCAAATGATAAAGCTATAATGCTATTGTTGGTATAAACTCGGTGGTGGTTGTGTAAAGTGTAAGTATTTAAATCTATGCTTATAAAAATCGTTATATTTTTAAATATATTGAAAGTAAACCTTATAAATACATATTCGAATCATTAATACCTCGCTAACTAATACAGCTCATCCTTTGCTACAATTATCATATGACTGTTGTATCAATATTGGCAACTATTTAAAAGTTGATAAGTCATGTAAGATAGCTTCTGCCTATACCTATGCCTATGCTCCTTCCTTCCATCGCGTTGTAGATTGAGTAGATTGAGTAGGTTGAGTAGGTTGAGTAGGTTGAGTAGGTTGAGTAGGTTGAGTAGGTTGAGTAGGTTGAGTAGGTTGAGTAGGTTGAGTAGAGGTTGAGTAGGTCGAGTAGATTGAAATAAGGTTTGTGGCTTGAAGCTGAAACATAAAATTGATGCTTTAAAGCCAAGGGTGTGGGGAGTGTACGAAAGAGGGGTTAAATGAGTAGTTAACGTAGGTGGCGTTTATGTCGAGTTCGATGGTATAGTTGAAAACTATCAATATCAAGAGGGCGGATATTGAGAAGGTGAATATTGAGGTGGGGATGAGGGTGAATATTGTATATATTATATTGGCAAAACTTCAAATTGGTAGAGTTGAAGCTGCATATATGCGTTGAAGAGTAGGTGGGTAGGGTGGTAGTGGTGTTTGAAGTGATAAAATCCGGTGTAGATTCAGGTGTAGGATCTGCAAGATCAACTTCCTGATTCGAAGGTTATGGAATCTGAAGTGGAATCTGAATCTTTTGAATCTGGTTAATCAAATACTGAAGGTCTTTTTGTGGATAATCCCAATAAAAAGGTTCTGTTTGTGCTGCAAAGTAAAGGTTAGTGGCAAGTAGAAGGTCCTTGATAAAAACTCCATTATTTTGTACAATCTTTCGAAGAATTTGAATCTGCCATCTCGAAGGGGGTGTGGGGTGGGGGGTGAGTTGTAGGATTCGATGAGGTTGGGGG
>NGKG01000030.1:31823-45893 GCA_002162505.1 Myriosclerotinia scirpicola | reverse complement strand
CACCAAATCCCCCACCAAATCCACATCCACATCCACCAGCAATACAAAGGAAACAGCGGCCTCGATCCTTCGGGCCATGGCACCCGCGGGAGAATCCTAGCGCAAAGTAGGTTGCCGGGTATGATGTCTGAGTTGGGGGCGTATTTGCGGGGGCGGGATGCGGTTGAGAATGGGGTTGGGAATGGGAGTAGATATTTCAGGGATGGGGAGGGGAGGAGGATGAGAGGCGCGAGGTGGTGAGGTGGTGAGGTGATGGGGTGGTGAGGATGTTAATGCGGGGGAGGGGAGAGAAGGGGATGGGTATGGAGAAGGGGATGGGTATGGAGAAGGGGATGGGTATGGAGAAGGGGATGGGTATGGAGAAGGGCATGGTTATGTGTATGATTCTCGCATGGAAGGAAATGGTTTTGTAAATGTGATTCGAGCGATGATATTATTCGATCATGCTATCAGGTGTAGGTAGGTGGATAGATACAGAGAATTTGATATACCTAGTATCTTTACCACGAATTACTTGAACCATCCACGGTTTTACACCGTAAACCGCAGTATCCACCCATTGATCATTACCTCAAAATCAACCACAAATTTACAATCAAATCGAAAGTACAAGTCACCAAACACCAAGCAAGCTACAAAAAATTGGTGAATTGCCCCTTTCGTTATATTAATCCCATCTATCTACCCGCTGCTACAGCTGCCGGCACACAGAAAAGAAAATAAGACTTTATAAAATCCTCTAAACTACTTTCCGAAGCTTTTCTTTTTCTATACATAGTAATTATTTTTCCTGATCATTCAATCGTGTGAAGAATTCATTCCTTATTCCTTCATTCCTTCATCATCATTACTTCTTCTGTCCGGCGCCAATTTTGTGTCAAGTTTTCACAACTTGCTGTAACCTATCGTATCACATCATGATATGTATTAAATGCGTTTCACTGTCATGAAAAAGGAAAAAAACCAAATCCTCCTGCAACACTCGATGGATGCACCTGTAAAACGAAATTGCAAAAAGAAAAAGAACAAGATAATAAACGTATGCTCAGCATCAATTGATGTGAGACTTGCAAAGATGAATTTTTTGCGACGCGGTAAAAGCTGACTGGGGTTACATCTCTGTCGTACATATATTCAAACATTAGAAAGAAGGATGTCTAAACACCATTTTCTCCATTATCTCTCCGTTCACGTCGTTGATTGGAGCGACGAGCGAGATCTTCAGAGCCATAGACGTCGCGGAAAGCCTCGAGTTGACCGGTTAGACCAGTTAACATTCTTGACATTTCGAAAGCCATTTCCTCGTGAGATGCTTCGCCCGTTAATGAGCGCACTGAAGGAGCATTGGGCAAGTTGGGGAAACGTGCCATGGTATAAGGAGCATTTGGATCGCGAGGAAGTATAGATGGAGGAGGTTGCGTCGAAGCGGTTGCGTAGTCTGAATCTGTGTCATTGGTATCTGTGGTATAACCTAGAGTGCTCTCAGCAGCCGAATCAGAAAAGTCTGAAATATCAGCTAGGTCACGAAGAGCATTGCCGGTTCGAAGACGAGGTGGACGATCTGCACGGGGTTGACGTGACAAACTCTCAGGACGAGGAGGAGTAGCTGAGGCTGAGAAAGATCCAATTTCTTCGGTGACATAAATAGAAGGCTCGCGTTGGTGGGAGGTGGTATAAATGGAAGGTTGATGTTCATGGGAAGTAGGTTGATACAATGAAGCATGGCGTTCGAGTTCAAAGGGATTGACCGTAGAAGATGTTAACCCCTGTCCTGAATCGCTTAACATCGAAATAGCATCAGAATCTGCTGTTGAAGGTCGACCAAAGTCTGGATTGAAAGCTGTTATTGGATCTGGCATGCTCATATCTAAATCAATAAGGGATTCGCGAACGGATAAACGAGCCACTCCAGTGTGAATTTCTGAAGGTGGAAGACCGCCACTGAATCCACCTAGAGGTTCAGTTGGATGATGAATCAGTGCAGGACGACCACCAATACCTGGAGTAACAGCTGGCTTTGGGACCTCATAGGTTGAAGGAAATCTGGACACTTCTGGGTCTGCTGACGCAGGCGGTACCATTGCAGGGAATTTCCAGTCTTGAGTGCGACGATTAGGATTGATGTCAGCTGGATCACTGAGTGCTGGTCGACTGAAATCAGGCAATGTTGTCATGTAGTCTTCATCAGGTTCTTCTCGTACACGTCTTCCAGCCTTGATAGTATCCATATCAGGAAACACAGATATGCCTGTCTCGACATCATGACCTCCAAGGTCAATCATTGTATCTCTGATTGATGTCTGCGCAGTATCATCGCGTAAAGGTAAGTCTGAACGAGATGGCACGGGTGGTAAATCTGAAGCCGGTGGCTGAAACGGCCGACCATAGTGATTCCGACTATTGTCTTCGTAGCTTGAAAGGGTATTTGGGTCAAAGATTTTTTCCAACGGGCCACGAAGCGGTGCTAATGCTTCTGGGGGAGGTCGACGTCGTCCTTTCTGTGGTGGTGGGCGAGCAGTCTCTTGGGGGAAGCCAGCATCAAAATCAACGCCTGAACCATAAACATCGTAGACATCTTGAGCAGTTGATTTGCGTCTAACTTCTTGATCGAATGCAGCCGTAGTACTGAAGTTCCATTCATCATCAGACAAAGCTGTCGAGGAAAACTCCGAAGGAGCTTGTGCACCACCCAACATGAATAGAGATTTTCTGCTTCCTCCATGGTCTTCCCACAACTTGAAGGCCCTAACGAGATGAGATAGTGAAGACATTGGGTACTTTGTGCTGGTGTTGAGAAGGTAACGATGATTTTGAACCCGATCAATGGAAGGGCGTTGGCTTGGGAACTCTTCCAAACAAAATGCCACGAGGTCTCGCAAATCGTCAGAATAATCTCCCCCTTCAAGTCGCGGAGCATGTTTTTTTATAAGGGAACCCAGTCGATCGAACGGAAGTCGAGCCATGGCATTAGGCGGAAGACCAGTGGCGATTTCATAAACCATACACCCGAAAGCCCAAATATCAACTTCTTTGCCATAACTTGGAACAGCGTCGAACAATTCTGGTGCCATCCAATGTGGTGTACCAATAACGGTAGATCTCTTGTCAACTTTTGTTTCCATCGTTCCAGCAACACCAAAATCGCAGAGTTGCACCGCTCCTTCCTCAGTAATAAGGACATTCGCACACTTAATATCTCGATGTATAATACCAGCTTCGTGTACCCATTTTATAGCTTCGGCAACCTCACGAAGAATTGGTATAATCCATTTTTCTTGCAAGCCACCAGGAGCGGTAGGCTTCATAAGAGTAGCAACACTTCCACCGCCACAATATTCCGTAATCATCCACATAGCTTGTCCAACTGGCAATGCCTCGATGACATGATTGATGTTTCGAGCTTTGTTTTCACTTAAAGTTTTTAGAGCGGTGATTTCTTTTAAGAATTCGGCGTAGGAATTGGCATTCTTTGGGTTGATCGTATCACTTTCCTCGATGTCGATGATCTTCACAGCCACAATGGCAGCTGATACCATATCCTTTCTGTAGGCTATATTAGCACATTGACACTCTACTCATGAAGCAAATGATAACATACCCCTTATAAACACGCCCAAAACTTCCCTTTCCAATTAATTCTAACAACGCATACTTCGGTGGTTCTTTTCCTGATTTAGTTGCAGCTTCGATTACCGAAGCCTGCATAAGCCGAGCATCCTCTATAGCTTTGGCCTTGACCGAAATTGGTTCGGTGGTTCTGACCTGGAGTTTGTCCATTTCGGCGAAATGGGCTCCTAAAGCTAAGAGGCTAACGTCTAAAAAAGAAAGCGAAGTGGGTGGTAGGGTTGGGCTTCCAGGAGTAACGTGTATACCAGGAACCGGAAGACGAGAACCAGAAGAATTTGCTTGTCTAGCTGCGGCAGATGTATTTTGCGAACTACTTGGTACAAGAGTAATTTGGCGGCTTGAGGATGAAGGTTGTCTAAGACGCGAGCTTGTAAGCGGCTCTTGGTTCGTTGGTGAATTGTCCTGCGGTGGCCAGTTTTGCGGAGTTCGCAGTCCAGAAGGAGACTCCTTTGCTTTATTAACTTGCGGAAGAGGAGAAGGTGCCTTGAGCTCCCTTGGAGAACTATTAAGCTGAGGTAATTGGGAACGATGTGTTACCTGACTCAGAGAACTACCAGGCTGGGGTAAGTGGGAATGATATGTTGCCTGACTGGCAGGAGTATTCAAGTTTCGTTGAGGAGCGTTCAGCAAGGAATCGTATCCAAACGTGTGTGCACCTCTCGAAACAGGAGAACCGGTGAAAATGTTACGGTTGCTTTGCAATTCGCGCGTACGTTCGGCAGCTCTGTCAACGCGCAATCTATTAATTTCGGCAGAATTGGGTAAGGGTGGAGCTGGGGGCTCTCTGGCAGTATTGATTGTAGCAAGAGGCTGGTGTTCTCTGACAGATTGGAGTGTAGGAGTAGTGGAAGGCTGTGATTCTTTGGCAGCTTTGCTTGCTTCGTTCTCCACGTTCAAGCCTCTGTTTGGATTAAATAGTTCCCTCACGTAAGCGGTCCTTTCTGGATCAGGGTCTGGTCGACGCAATGAAAGCGAGCGTTGGAATCTAGCCTCTTTTTCTTCCTCAGACAGACCTGGAGGTGCCTGAGTTTCGTCTGATCCAGGTTGTTGACGAAGAGTGCCGTCGGGGTGGCGTAGTGCACAAAGAGCCACAAATTCTTTCTCTTCGAGGGGAGTTCGATCTCTGTTACTCAAGATAAGATACCTGACTCGAGCGGTGTTCTCTGGATCATGATCTGGTCGACGACGTAAAAGCGAGCGTTGGAATCTAGCCTCTTTTTCTTCCTCAGACAGACCTGGAGGGTGTAGAGATCCCTTCGCAGCTTGAGCTTCTTTTTGACTCTTGCGTTCTTCTCTGCGTAATTGCGCTCTTTGGTAATTAGCAACGCGCTGGGCGTGCGAGACTGTCTCGTCTACTTTGAACTCTTGGCTGCCCGATTTCGTCTGCTGGGGAAGTTTCTCAGTAATTGAGTTTTGAAAGTAGGCGCGATAAATACTCTCTGGATCACTTTCTTCAGCAGCGTTTTCGAGAAGAGTATCAGAATTAATCCACTTGTTAGATTCTTCTCTAGAAGATTGTCTGCTCCTGAAACTTGTATTCGAGGAGGCTCTTCGCGAATGGCGTTTTGGTATAGATTCAGTTGGGGGCGCAGCAAATTGTACGCTTGAGCGTCGCTTGGTCTCACCAGAATTCTGAGTTCCTGTAGCTTGGGGAATTGAAGAGCTGGATTGGGGTGTGATTCGAGGTTTATACCCAAAGGAGCTTTGTGAGGGGCGATTATTAAAATGACCACCAAGATGTCGTGCGGCTGAAGAAGTGGTGGAGGTTGATTGAGAAGTTCGTGTCTTCGGATTTATTATCTCCGACTTTTGGGAAGATTCACTCGATTTACCGCGTGTGAGTGATTCCTTGACAACACCTGCAGGATTTGATGATACGCGATCGAAGCCACGTTCTCCGGAAAGTGGCAGTGCGCCGACAATCACGTGAGAAACGTTGGCACGGTCAGCGTTTTCTCTGTATCCGTAAACTTCATCAAATTGCCCCTTGACAACTTCAAAGGCGGCTAAAGTGGCTTTGGTGGCCAGGTAGCTTTCCTCTTTCTCGTTCTCCCTCAGTAAACGCTGCTTCCTCCACTCCTCATCCGATTCCGATGCTTTGTGTTCAGATGTAGGTGGGGAATAATGGTAATAATGAGACGCCCGTTGTTCAGGCGTAAGATAGTCCAAGTAAGGTCTGAAATGTTGACCACCCTCTTCTTCTGTTGCTGTTGATGTTCCTTTTGATGCAGATGCAGATGCAAATGCAGATGCAGATGTGGGTTTTTTCAGATCAGACCTTCCCCCCTCAGATGCTCTCCCTCTCCCAGATGTGATTCCCGAAGTATGTCCGCCACTGTTGTAGCTTTGACGTTTATGTTTAAGCTGTACCTCCTTCTGTGGCACAACCACCTTTCTTCTTCCCCTAAATTCATCCACGTAATCTTGAGAAGTGTGATATGAACCATGGAATATTTCATCTGGCTCCTCCTAACAGCAAAATAAAAGTCAGCAATTGATACACCATTGATTGATTGTACTGTATGTATCAAGAAGATAATTTGCACAAAAAGCAATTCAATTGATTTGAATGATACCTTGGTGAACAAACAAATACTGGATTGGAAAAAGGGGAAAAAAAAAAGAAAACTTACAAATGCCTGCACAACATTATCTAAGACCTCTTCCTCTCCCTTTTCTTCCTCTCCTTCTTTCTTTGCTCCCTCTTTAGTCTCTTCTTTTGATGTTCTAGAAGCACTTCTTGAGAAGAAAGCGGATAATCTGGTTCTGAGCCTGGATGTGGGTGGATCCTGGAAGTGAGACAATGTTAGTCAGCAGCAGCAGCTATAATTTAGTTTCATTGGCAAAATCAACGTCAAACTTACTCTCAAGGGTCCATTGGCAACACGATGCTCATGCTTTTTCCTCTTTAACATTCTCATTTTGAAATCGTGAGCTTCCTTAAGCTTGTAAAACTCAGCAAAGAAAGCAAGTAGGAAGTTTGTGATGAAAGGATCTTTGACAGTGCCAGCAAAAAAACGTGGTTGAGAAATTGGACGCAGTGATGATTTGCTGGGAATTGTTGGTGTAGGTGTAGGTGTAGGTGTAGGTGTATTTGTTGAAAGTAAAAGATTTGTGGGTTTATCATGAGAGGCAGTGCGAAAATCTATAGGTGAGCTAGCTTGGTTAAGCAGATTGTTGACACGCCGAGTCGAGAAGTTGGTCTGGTTATGCAAATTTGTTATACGCAACATCGGGTCTCTAGCTTCCAATTTGTCTTCCCTTGCACCATCTTCACAAGCAGCAGTTGACCTGTCATCCAAGGTCTTTGAATTATCAGACTGAACTTCAGCAACAGCCTTAGAGCCCCCAACTGCTTCCATCTCAAATTTATGGGAGGCTTTCATCTGATCTTGCAATCGCTTATCCTTCTTTTTAATTTCACCCTCTTCTTCCTCCCTACATAAATCCTGGAGTTCATTCTTATGATGAATTGCCGTTCTTTTGGTCCTTCTCATGGAGTTCCCATCCACCAAAAGATTGGTAACGCCAACATGAGGCGCGTGATTGGATCCAGTTGGAATGCCCGTTGTTACCATATCGCGATCACTTTCGTCATTTTCAAGCTCTGGCTCTAGAGGATTTGACGTATCATAGCCTGGAATGGTATATGACTCAACTGACTCCGCGAATGAGACCGATAGATTTCGACGAGACTTCTTCAAAGCACTGGGCTTTCCCGAATGAAGTGATTTCTTGGACGGAATAGTATCTTCGGATGTGTATGGCGTAGTTTGTCCTGATATTCCCTTTTCCGGAACTCCTTGAGGAATGCCTTCCAGTATGGTCGGAGAGGTAGCAACGTTGAGAAACGAAGATTTAGAGGTCTCCTTCCTCGCTTGTGTTGTCAATATAGGCTCAAGGAGCGCCCGGCGAGATATAGGTGGAGCTCTGCCAATAATTTGGTCATTAATCTGCTCTCTTCCTTCCAACCGCAATCTCTGTTCAGTTACTTTTCTCAGTACGTGCTCATGATGGACTTGCTCGATGCGCTTGGCTCGCTCAGCCTCTGTGATTGCAAGTGCTTGGAAGTTTCCTCCCAAGCTTGCACCCGTCTTGTCCACATCAATTCTTTCACCCAATTCTCTCGCGGGCGCAATCGGCGGTACATAACGAGCTGGTGCGGGTGCGGGTTGAGCGCCATCGAACCGGTAGCTGAGTTTTGGTGTGGCTACTGGCCTACTTCGATCAAGTGGTTTATGAACCGTCTTTTTTCTCGGTTTGAACAACCTCCTGAGTTTCGCTTTCAGGGGGTCTCTTTGCCGAATCTTATTGTTCAGGCCCTTTGGCAGGTAAAGAAAACTCGGATCGGCATTGGGATTTTCTTTGCGGGCAGCTTTGATTGCTTTCTTACGAGCTGCTTTTTGCTCTCGAGTTGGATTCGACGATCCTTCGGTTGTAGGAGCAGGTTTTGTCTTGGTCACTGAAAGCGCTTTGATTGTTGACGCTATTGTGGTAGTCGAGGACCTAACTTCCGACACGTCTCCGACGGTTTCCAAGTTTGTGGTGGCAACAGTGCTGGATTGACTTTTTGAGCCAGCTGGGGGTCTTGGGATACCTCCATAGATTCCAGAATGTCTATTCTGTGAACGTCTGGCAAGCGAGGGCCTCCTTGATGCTCTCGGCCGAGGCGTCATTGAATGGAGCACCTCGGCAAGAACGACTCTAGGATCGAAGCGCGTATAAGGTATCTGAGGGATCAACAAAGAAATTGAAGCGCTGGCTATCAAAAAAAAGAAGGCTTTTAAAAAGAGATGATAGGATGGGTTGACAGCAAAGATAGGGAAAGATCTACTTGATAAATTGAGGCTAGTAAAAACACGGTGAGAATATTTCTGGGGAAAGGAAGCTTGATGGGTAGAATATTGCTGGGGTAGTGGGATTTCTTCTCCAGATTTTCCTTCTCAGGCTTTGCTGGGACGATAGTAAACAACGGCAGCTTCCGGCATTGGGTGCCCCTCCTCTCCACACCCCTTCAACAACTATCAATCTCCTCACAAATCAGTTTACTAACCCATTTGTTTAGTTTTAATATGTCTATAAAGGATGAGTAACAAGTTGCCTTTCTTCTTCAATTTTCCTTGGTCTAATGGGATTTTTTATAGTCAAGATATCCCTTTTAGTAGTTTCTCCTGGTCTGGTCAGCCTTATGAATCTTGGCTGCTCTGGCAATAAAATGGGTCTCTCAAAGTCAAATCTTGATCCCTCCGCCTCAGGCAGGGTCCGAGCAGGGATTTTACAAAGTAAAATAAACGCACAATCTAAATTCAATAATATTAGTAAATTTGCTCTCCGGGACCCTGATTGGGAGACTAGCCGAGCAGGGCTTTCTTTCTGGTGTTTCAAATTGAAGTCTTGCTGCTGCTGCTATAAACCTACTGTGAACTTCCATGTGATTGTATAGATCGAATAACTCCATCAAATTCTCAACCATCTTTTTTGAACAAATATTCATCTTGCTTGATAATATCAATAACACTTACCTACTGTCTTTGTTCTTTGAAGTCTTGCCTTTCTTTCAATATAATTCTTGTTGAAGTGGTTGAGACGCTTGAGGACTGATGGAACCTGCTTCGCAGGAATTCAGACAGAGTCTGTTGCTTGTAAGTGATACCTTTCTTCTTCCATCATCACAATTCGCTCTGGCATAACCTTTTATCACAAAGAGAGCATGTTCTCATTGTTGTGGTTGAGTTGTTTGTCCAAGCTCTTCAACAGCAAGACCTTTTATGCTGCTGCTGTCGCCTTGCACTCACCTCAACCCATCTCTTTAAAAGCACCCTCATCCCTATTACTGATCAGCAGATGAGCTGTAGACTGTTCTCACTCTGCAGTCTATATTGCAGAGTGGATTATCTAGCAGCTGAAAGATCTGCTGTGGTGCCAATTGCCTACCTTCTTTTTCTTCGCTCAGGTCACACAACAGCTCACCCGATCTGCTTGGTATTTTGCTAACATGATTTAGACCTACTCTTAGATGATAAAATACAGACAGGGATCCTCGAACTTGAATACAAACCGCTGCTTCAGCCCAATCGACTCTCTACTTACCTTGTTGATGACCATTTCAAAATACGATGAAACTTGGTAAGCTCTTCTTTCAAGTTACACCTGACCAGCACCCACTGATAGAATCTGACTTACCTAGCGCACCTGCCCTGTTGAACAAGATCTATTCTAACGCACTTTCTGCTGCCGTCGACAATAGAAAGTACTGAATGAGATGAGGATTCGGTAAGTTCTTCCTTCAATTTGCAGCCACACAGCACCCTCTGATATCATCTAGCTCACTTACTCTCTTGAACACGATGCTCTGTTGCTCTTGACGATAACCGCAGGTCGGCCATGCTTGTAAGACCTCAGAACGTGGTAAGTTCCCACATACCAAATTTCATCCGCGTGATAGCTGCTAATATGACTTGAAGTAGATTCATTGATCAACACACCTGGATACTCTTGCTGCCAGTCGCTGGTCGGTTAAGCTCGCAAGATATCAGGACTTGGTAAGTTCATCAACTCCATAAAGTTCAAACCTTATCACGGCTCCTAATACCATCTATAGTGCCCGTTTGACAAATTCTTACCAACGTGGCTTCTGCTACTGGGCTTTGTCTCATTGTCAACACTTACCCCTCACGATTCCAACAACAAGAACCTCGAAGATAATATAACATCATGGAACAGACTATACCTGCACTTGCAATGTTTGGTGTCTGATGGTCGTGCCCTTGGCTGTTCTCGAATCGAAGTCCTTTTCACCATCCGAACCTTCGATCCACAAGTTCAGGTCCATCACACGAAAACAAAATCCTCCATGATACCCTTGGCTCTTTGATGAATAAGAAGCCGTTGTACAAAGGGTAGTCGTGGTCTCGGTGTTGCCACAACAAGCAAAATACCAAAATGGGCTTCCCAGTGCTCCCTCTCAACGCATGCCAGCCAGGGTTATCTGCCGCTTCTCCATTGCTCTCAATCATGAAAAGCAACTTGGTTGAAGATTCTGTTGAGCAAAGTACCGTGTTTGTCCAGCTCGAGATCTCGCTGAGGCACTTCTTTGTCCGCGTCATCTGGGATGGAAAATGTTCACAATTTGCTACACCAACCCAGTTGACTTCTGTGAAGGAGTTCCAAGGGTCCTCCACCCAGTTCATCATGACACTCGCACTACTAGGCAAGATTTCCATCTTGCAAGATTTCCATCTTGCAAGATTTCCATCTTGCAAGTCGGCCAAGATTATGACGATCCAAGGGCTGCTGCCTTATTTGCAAAGGCAGCACCGTGGTTGTTTACCACTTGCTGGTAAAAGCCTTGGTGAGGAGGCAGACCAACAGCGTGCATTGTCTGACATGCAAGGCGGCTTTTGCGGCAACCGACCAATGCGTATCAGCACTGCTACGCCAAAGAGAATCTCACCATTGCTCTTGCTCTTTCCAGCATCTGGGCCATGCACTGCCACGCCAAAGAGCAATTGTCTCCGGCCTCTGTTCTTCTCGGATGCGTCCGAACGGACGTCAAGAGTGTTCGGACCTGCAGCCTCCCTTCTGGATGGCTTGTCAAACATGATAGTTGCATCGCATACTTCTCCGCATCTGATCCGCTTGTTTCAACTCGCTGGTATCATGGTGCTCCTCAGCCCATGAACCAAGCTGTTGATTCCAACAACACGCACACCAAGTGAGGGGTCGTCTTCCCAACAAATCGTTCATGGACAAATTCACTGGCTCCCAACAATCGCCGGTCTTGAAGGTGGTTGTCTGGTTACGTCACTGAGGAAGAGCTTATTTCACTCATATAGTGAATTGCTCACCCAAATCTTCCAAATTAAAGACGATTTGAATCCCTTGGGAGAATTGTTCAAACTTTTCTCTGGCGCAGGGCCTGTCCCTACAGTACCCGGAAGCAAAGGATACGGGAGAAGCGAAAGCAGGATAATTGGGAAGAGAAGAAGGAGCTCTTAGAAGGGTTACTTACCAATCGTGTCTTTGCTCGCGGTGCTGAAATGGCTATCAACCAGATGCAGGGTTGCCCCATTGGTAACTCTTTGGGCAACCTGGAGAAGAGTTTACTCGAATCTTTGCAGCAGGTGAGGGCCAGGAAGGTGAGAAAGACGAGGATATTGTCCTCCCCGTCGACGACTTCGGCGAGGAAGTTGAAGATGGGGGCAATGACCCCGGAAACCTCTCCGAGAGAACACCAACTCCGGTATCTCTCCTGACTTGCCATCCACTCCGCTACGCAATGAGCAGCTTAAGACCGTCCTTGTTAAGGTCTTTCATTGTTCTGTTGTGGAGTGGATGGTAGGTAGAGAGATGCAAGAAGTCTTTTTTGAAGATCTTCTCCCGAGGTGCAGAATCTCAATCTCATCATCTTTGCTCTTGGGGCAGTTCATGAGGCACCAGTCAATCATGAGTTTGAAAGGGACGTCTCTCATCAACTTTTCAAACTTGCCGTCGTGTCGTGTGTCCCAGGCAGCCAGAGAAAGACTGGCGGGAATGTTTCAGAGCACCTCAAAAGTTATTTCTCCAGGGCTTGCGCGAGCGCCCAAGGTGAAGAGGAAGTACTTCCTCCCATGCCTTCCCACAGCAAAACTAGTGCGTTCGTGCGCCTGCTCTTTGTGATTCAATGGGTTTATCAGATCGCTGGACTACTCTGGACGTCAAAAAAAGATGGTCCCACCGCCATCAAAGCGATCGGGGATTTGTACCACCAAACTTCAATTCTGACAGTCTACCATCAACTTCCAGGAGAGGCGGGGAGGTATGTACACCTCCATATGTGTTTGCCTCCAGCCAAGGCGCTATGCCTCCTCCAGAAGAGTTGTCCCTCCTAGAACAAATTGATTGTCTGGTCGATCGCAGAACTACTACCACGGTCTTAAATTTGGTCCGGAATGACATAAAACTACCCCAAGTCTGGTGGAGAAAACAGGAGGGGTTGGTGGGCAAAGGGGATCACAGATGACGGCTGGTGTGTTGTTCTTTTGTTTTGAGCATGATTTTGTATAAATTTTCATTAGATAGTAATAAAGTTCTTTCCCCTTAGCCGCCTCCGGGTGTGCCTCCATTGCGATAATGTGATGGTGATGTGTATAGTATTTGTACTTTTTGGTGAGTCTTTTCATCGGTTGGCATGGTCTTGTATTACGCAAGCTAACATGATAGCAGCTTTCTTCACGAAGATCTTCCTAATCAAACTGGTCGATGATCTGATGGAGTATCAACAGATGTGATGATATGGGAAACTCTTGGGAGTCAAACACCATGTTGGTTCCTCACTTCTGGAAATTGCAGACGGAGTCCAGCGCTGCATCGAATTTAACTGTTGTTCAGGAGGAACACATATGAGAAGTAAGCTTACTATGAAATTTAAACAGCACGTACATTTCTGACCAGAGAAGAATTACAGACCACCGCAAGCACCCTTATGACTCCGGTCGAACTCCAAAAACAGGATATGCTTAGACAACGCAAAGCCACATAGTCTCTCCTCGACCAAATCATCACTGAGGATCTAGGATTATCCTCTCGATGATTTCGATGATCATGGTGATTATCTTGGCAATGACCCAGCAGCGACTCGAGGTTGTTCTTTTCCCATTCCGTACGTGGTCAATCTTCAATTTTTCTTCCGTGACAGTTCTAACTAGATTCGAGGATAGACTGATACCCGTCTGGACACTCATCTTTGCTTTACAACTTCTGATGCTTTACGAGTGTCTATGGGTCGAGACGATGGCCGAAAGTGCTCCTCGGGGAGGACACTTTCGCGATGGTAGTGGTGTAAGCCGCGAGCCTTCAAGTTGCTATCGTTCTGACACATTATGCACCAGCTATTTGCCTGTAGTGCGATATTTTATGCATGGTTAGTGTCTATGGGTGGGACGATGGCCGAAAGTGCTCCTCGGGGAGGACACTTTCGCGATGGTAGTGGTGTAAGCCGCGAGCCTTCAAGTTGCTATCGTTCTGACACATCATGCACCAGCTATTTGCCTGCGGTGCGATATCTTGTACATGGTTTCATTAGAAGAATCGAAATCCGCCTAGGAATTACACTGCAATGCACGATGCTTGCGACCAAATGTTCGACCTTCGGTTGCTACCAGCGAGAATGTTGGTAGTGGCCCTCTCCCGGCCATGATCACCATGTTCGAAAAGCATGGAGATCTTGCTGGCTGCACAAAACTTGACAGCCCGCTTTGCCATACCACAAACCCACGGGTCTATGGGCATCGCCAAATATCAGCAAGGCGACCGAAAAGTCAGTAAACTACCCGTCAGTCATTCGGAGAGACGAAAAATTATGACCTCATCGGAATTTCGTGGAGATTGCGCTGCGCAAGTCACTCCACATTCGACGAAATTCCGATGGGGTCATAATATTTCGAGATATCACAGAAGCTGTTT
>NGKG01000030.1:13098-31709 GCA_002162505.1 Myriosclerotinia scirpicola | reverse complement strand
TAGATGGGATGGCTGTTCTGATCATTGTGATCGCGCCACCGGGCTTCAAATTGTGGATTCCGCACAATCATCTGGGAGAACGACGACGGACGTTGTAGGAGTAGGGTACTGGTCTGTTGAGGAGAGTTTTGTATCATTAGTTATGTCTTCTGTAGTAATATACTGTGTTTCCCACAGCCGCCCCCGGGCGTGCACTTTCGATATGCTTCCGTGAGTGAGCTTCAACTTTTAGGTATTAGGAGTGGTTCTTCGTCTTCGATTCTGAGTACTTCTTGGTAAGAGTTCCTCTATACCCTCCGCACTTCAAAATTTTGCTAATTCCTTTCCAAACAGTGGCCTTAAAATGTTCGCAACTCCGTTGGACAGCATTACTGCCGGTTCGATATTTTCGGAATCTGTTTGTGCTGCGAATCCTTGAGAAATTTGTCTTTGTCGAGCCAACTCGTCATCCATTAGGGTCACGGAATCGAAGTTTCATGTGAAAGGTATGATCCAATGATTCCTAAAGATCCCCGTGCTGTACTAACACCGAAACTAGAAGCCTTGCGGAAGGTTGTGAAAGGTGTTGATAGGCGACCTCATGGAGCCAACCCGTTTACAAGAGCATCGGCACCTCCTATCCCTAGAAGATCATCCAAGAGAAAGTCAGGTGTATCCAAGCATCATATCTGAATGACGAAGCTCCATAGCCTTTTTGGGTGCTGTGTGGCTCCCATGTCTGGGGCCAACAATCATCATGAAATTGATGATTCGTTGATGGACACGGACGAATTACAGTCAGTAGAGCCACCTCAGCAACCCAAATCTTCCACGGAAAAGACAGTGATGAAGATCTCATAACTTTCTGAGAGACTTGTCTTTCTCTTGGTCATGAGTAAGATGGCATTATCAACCTAACCTCAAGTTTTACCGATCAAGCTCTTCCAACCGTCTAACGGAAGCTCCCATATACACCAAACTATATAATGCTGAACTTCACATGAGAATTCTTTACCAGCTTGGCGCGCAGACAATTGTACCCACACCATCAAGGATTGTCGAACTTTCCTCCTCTTGAAAAGCGACCGAAATGTCAGTAAACTAGATCATACAGCGGAATTAAGTCCCTTTTTGATCAATTGGGCAAATCAGCTTCTCTTCATTGGAACCACTGCCCGGGAACCTAATGAAGCTGCAACGTTCGAGCTTCAGGTAAAGAATTCACCATCGGCAATGGAGCAATGGGCCAAGTTCACTCCTGTGCATCATGGCTTCCAATTTGAGTTTCATTGTCTCATCAATCCATCATCATTGAGTCACAAGGCAGCTGATATTCTCGATGATTTTCCACGACCAGAGCAGTAGGCAGGGCACAAAGCTCAGCGCACGATCTCAAGCGGAGATTCGGGGAGATCTGCGGGCGCTTATTGCACCGGGATGAGTTGGTGGCGTGGATGGAAAGAAGAGTGGAAAGGCCACAATGAAATCATTCATCAGTATGCAACACCAAGGAGATATCTTTGGATATGTGGCTCCGCTCCCTTCCGGCCCTGACAACACGGGACAGACCAGACCGAAAAGTCAGTAAACTACCTTGGTTTGCCAAGATCATGCGAAGAAGAAGTCAAGGACAGACGACCCCTCAGGGTCTGTCGCCCATTGCGTTTTGTCAATACAGCTCGTCTGCTGGCGGGCCAGCTATATCGAAAGAAGATCGATGGAAAGACACACACACGCAAGGATTGCGGTGTACGGTGGACCGCGCTCGTGGTGCTCCTGATATCCTCTTTCCTTTTGGTCCCATCTCTAACGTCCCTGCTCCTCCCCAACTTCAAAGCTAAACACCCTTTGGCGGGCCTACCCGAGTATTGCATCGATCGTATCAAAATGACAGACTGAGCAGATCAACATTCGCCAGGACTATCCTGAGGAGCTCGGAGCGGCCCGAGCTCCTCGGCCGCAAAGCTACACTCGATGGGCCGTTTCACATCACCATATTCAACGACGTCATCATCACCACCATTCGACGGCGCCCAGGAGGAAGACCTGGGAGATAGATGTTCCTCTTGCTGCTGCAGATAACTTCTTTTTGGCCGGTGAAAGGAGGCAAAAGCCTACTCACCATTCTTTAGAGCCAAACGAGCTTACTGTTGCACAAAAGGAAATGCTACTTGAACTCGAATGGGATCAAAGAGCATTTATGCAAACCTTTACCACCGTCGTTGCCGTCATCGATAGTCCAGTCACATTTGGTGTCCGGGAATTTTACAAGTCGAACTTCATGTCAAGATCCCCTTTTACAAGTCGAACTTCATGTCAAAATTTGGAAACTATACGCGGAGGATGCCGGTTCGGCGCCGGCATTCTCGGCTGAGAAGCAGAAGACTACAGAAGGTGGACGCAGGTTCACCATCTGTACTAGATCACAATGGTTCCGCTCTGCTGACATGGACTCAATACCAAGCTGAGCTTGAGGGTTGAAATGAGCTCGCTGGGACTCACGAATCAATCTTTGCAAGCTACGAGGCATGGCTTGCCGACTGTGAAGATAATCGAAAAATGTAGGGGCTGCCTGTTTCTGCTCCTTTTCATCTTCATGGTATGCCATGCTTCGTAGCAGCTTGTCCTCACAGTGATGGCTTTTGGACTGATCTCCCAAAGTTCAATCTTTCAAGCAAAGCGGAAAGCTTCTTTTGCTATTAGACTCCCGTCGAGTCAGAATGTGGGCCGAAAGAAGGAAGGGGGGAATATCCACAAAAGCAACAGGCCATAACTGGAAACCACTTTCGGAATGTGAAAAGGGGGTGTGAAGTCGTTAGCGAGCTCGATATCTCCAAGTTTTTGGAGAGATTATGTTGGTGTGTTCGGAGTGGGGGGGATGGATGGGTAGGCAGAGGGGGATAGTTGAATTCGAGCTTTCTGGCCGTTCTGAAAATTTTTACTTCAGTCTAGATTGGTCGGGGGGTTGCAGTTATGCTGCCAGTGATGTGGGGAATGGTATCCCACTCACTCCTGACAATGGCGGTGCCAGTGTGATTTGTGAGAATGATAGATCGTATGGTGTAGTTGAAGTCCTCGAGATGGCTTGGTTCTCAGGACTATAGCAATTAGAATGGCTTAATTAATTCTCAGACTTTGGACTTATTCCTGTTGAGCATGTGATTTTTCCGGTATGGTCCATGGTGACGAAGTCATCTTCCAAAGATTCCAAATTTGTTTTTAGTGCTATTTATTTGTTGCCTTCTCCAAGTAGTCTCTAGTTGAGTCAAGCTTGATGGCGACGGCCCAAAATATACAGGCCATTCATGAGGTATTTTGAAAATTCCTGATCTGAGAACATGACTTTTGCTCACCTAATAAAAACTTTGACGACGGTGACCTTTCGAAACGATATTGAAATCTGCGTCCCGGAACTAGCAAGATGCTATTTTATAGATGTGTGTGTATGAGTGTCGACACCAGAAGAGGGGTAAGCCATATCCCCCCACCAACAGATTTTGCGCTCAACTAGGAAGAGAAGTGACTCGAAGGCGTAGTTAAGCGTTTCTAAAACGTAAAGTTAGCATGTGTTTATGTGACCACTACAGCCCTAGAGAAGATCTGGGGAAAACACCACCATGAAGAAATCATTCAAAGGAGTGTGTTGTACGAATAGAAAACGAGGACTGCGGCCGGAGAAAGAAGCTTGAATCTGTAGTTGAGTGCGGGGTAAGTGAGAAGTTTGACTGCGCGAGGAGAAAGCGGGGGTTTCGCGGGGCTGGGGTTCTGATGTATATTGATCGGAGATGAATACGAGGTTTTAATGAGTGGATTAATATGGGAAGGGATAGAGAGGGGTCGTGGAGTGGGAAGGGCGTGATCGGAGCGGAGCCGGAGGGTGGTGGAGGATGTTCGTATGAGGAAATGGGCGAGGAAGATTTAGGTGGAATGAGAAAGGAATCAGGGAGAAAAGAAGTATGCTTAGAGTTGAAGAAGAAGAGAGAGACAAGGGTGAGAAGCTAGAACAAAACAGGCGAGAAGTTATGGTTGAGGAGATATGTAAATGTGCGCATGGAAAACAAGGTCTTGAAGAAGCGGGGTAAGGGATGGAATTCAACGGGTGAGACAGCGTTGTAAGGGAGGTCCATGATAGCCCGAGGAAATCAATATCTGGCAGGGTAAGAGGAATATACGAGGGGGAAGTACCAAAGCTAGTGTTAAGAAACTAAAATCAAACCGGCGCTACGTTGCTAAGAATATATAATAGCTTGAGGGAAACCGATATATTGAAGAAGCGGGGTAAAAAGAAAGTGTCGGAGGAGAGAAGGCAAGGTTTAATACCAAGGAAAATCGGAGCTTTGAAGGGCTGCAACGAAATGAATAAGACGTTTTTGTTTAGAGAAATATAATAGCTGGTGAGAAATCAATGTATCGAAAAAGCTGGGTAAAAGAAAAGTCAGAGGAAAAAAGTTATACGGATCAGTGTTGACGAAGTTAAGTTTGTTGAAGAGCTAGAACAAAACGGGTAATACTTTGCTGTTGAAGAGTGGTATAAAAGACTGCTAAACAATATGCTAATACCAACAATCTTTTATCTTCGGTCAGGCTATTGGCCCATTAGCGTCGTGATAAGTGTGTGATTACAATGCCCTACGTCCGACTCAAGGACGACTTACTCGGAAAGGGAAGAAAGCAGATGAAGGTCCTACTTAGGCTTATTGTGGGTCAGTGCACTGTATGTAAGGTTCTGCTGCCTACTGGCTTGTCTAAACATAACACTACCAATGGAGTGACGTCTTGGGCATCAAACCCATAGAGGTGAAGAGATTCTTCGCCTGTACGTATTTGCCTTCGGTTGATTACGGTTGATCAAGCCGTGCGATTTTGCATACTGAAAACGTATGTTTCTATGCATAGATGGCTATGAGGAATGGTGTGTGAGGATGCTAAGTGGTATGGTAGCATCAATAGTCTTACTCGTTCTGATAAGGAGAAACGGGGAGACATGACATTCTGAGAGAAATAGATATATTGAAGAAGCGGCATAAAAAGAATTTGATGGGGGAGGGGTGTAAGGGGGAAGGGGATAGAAGAGCCAGTGCTGGAGAGGATGAAAATATTGTAGAAAGTGGGAACATTAAAATACTAGCATGAAAATAGAAAAAACAACTGCCCTAGGAAATCAGTACGTATAAAAGTTAAGGTAAAAGAACGGCAAGGCAAGGAAGGAGTAGATAAAATGCTCTTCACTTACTTGATGCGTTCCTGGATTGATGAATATTTGCTTCAGGTACAATATGGAAGACACGCAGTATGAGATTCAGGGGGAAAGAGGGACAATGTGATCACCCACAAGAAGGAGTTAACCGAGCTGACCGTTTCCTTGAGCCGTTGCTGACAGATGTCATTCGAATTAAAGTGGTGGTTAAGAAAGATATTGAATGAGTATTTCTCATTTAAAGTTTTCCTCGAAGAAGATTAGTCTGAAATGTAATTTCCACCAAATTTAAATGCTCTGAGGTAATTTTATCGAACGCTTAGCGGATTAGTAACAAAAATTATATATCATATATATCGCAAAGTTCTTAGCAAAGAGGATAATTAAATAGCCTGTAGAGAGAGGTACCGATAAAGGGGCGAAGGGGGGAGGTAATGTCGGAGGCAAACGTAGAGGTAAACTTAGAGGATAAGATAGAGGAAGGAGGGAGGGGGACGAGGAGGAACGAGAGAAAAAGGTAAAAATTCTGTGTATTTAATACGAGTGGTAGAACATAATGATGACACGCACCAAAATAGCTTAAAATTAAAGATGATGACATGCAATTTGTTTATTTTCTCAATTAACTTTGACTCGATTCAGCAAATAACATTCAATTTCTGTTGCATGCTATCTTGAAACCAGTATTTTTGACATTGATATAACCGGCCATAGATTTAGAACATTATCAACTTGATATCTCGGCTTCTTCTTTCTTTATAATCAATCACTAGACTAATCGATTCTGCTTTGAAATCGAGGGGGGAGCGTAAATTTGAGTGTTTTTACCGGAGTGTTAGAAGAGACTATGTAACAAGGTAAAGTAAAAGACTAAAATAAATATACATATATATTTTTTACTATCGATATCAATTAGAAACAGTTACATAAAGAAAGCGAAATATCAGTATGTGAAAAACCCAAATAGCTAACCTTGCAATAGAAAACCATTTCACCATCACCCCCAATTCTCAGCCCCTCGCTTACCCCCCCTACACCATATCCTTGATCCAGAGCGTGACCGTTACACATTACATAATATGGTTGCCCCTCGAAACTTAAGCAACTAGCATAAGAGGTTACAACACTCAAAAACAACTATGCATGAGACCAAAGAAATGGAGTATGCAAATTAATTTGTCTCGGCATTTGGAAATTCATTTCAAATGTATTATTAGGACTAAACTTCCAGGACAAGGAAAATGAAAACATGTCAATGCAGGTACGATATAAAATTTAGTATCAACAGGCTAGGAAGATACTTCCTTTGAAATATAGATTACCAAATAACCATGAATTTAACTCCGTAACAAGTGGCTGGGCATAAGTTATGCTGTACCGCCTTTATCTTGCTTTAAGCCAACCATTCTGTCACCAACCATGAGCTACGAACAAAGGTGGTATAACATAACTTATTGCTCTGCCCCCTGAGCAAAGGGTAGCTTTCGTTATTTCACTAATTATAGGAAATTAACTGTAGCATCTTCTAAAGAAAGTGCCGCAGAGAATTGCTAGCGAGAAAGAAAGGGGAGGGACGATAAGGTCTGTTTAGATATCATACTAAATATTGGTGCACTATTTATATTGAAGAGACTTGACTAATGAGGAGGAAATGAAAATAAAGTGATGAGAGGAAGAAATCTTCGGGATAATGTATGATTATTAATCATAGACTTCAATCTAAATGATGGGCTGAAGGTTTGAATTTAATTGTTTAAAAAATTTTGTACAATTTGAATGTTGTTTGTTTAAAGAGGAAGTTGCCCCTCACCATAAACTTTAGTAGCCTTGCAGCAAGCATCTTCTTACCTTACAATGGTAGCCTGATGGTCCGTGCTCAAGCTTCCTTATTCAATTCTTGTTCTTGAACCTCTCATGATCACTTACTTCTCTTTTGTTTTATACCACTCCAGATTTATTAATCAACAGACATTTGGTTTTTGGGCGTATCAATACCATCAATACCATCAATATCCAGGAGTCATTGATTCCATTGAGATAAGATGGCGGAACATGTAAAACCTGTGCCGCTTGTGCCGCCTGTGCCGCCCATCGATCTCACCCATTATGCTTGCCAAACACTGGCACAAAGAGTAGGTACTCACTCAACCAACCGTCTCTTACTTCTGGAAATTGTTATTACAATCTCAAAAATCTACATTATCTTCACCTTCATCGTTCTCCGGAATG
Source organism: Myriosclerotinia scirpicola (assembly GCA_002162505.1). Classification (NCBI taxonomy): domain Eukaryota; kingdom Fungi; phylum Ascomycota; class Leotiomycetes; order Helotiales; family Sclerotiniaceae; genus Myriosclerotinia; species Myriosclerotinia scirpicola. Next base: position 24,304 of record NGKG01000030.1, on the reverse strand, counting down.
CTAAGCTCAAGCTGAGTGGTTTGTTCATTTCAGTGAAGTTGGTTAATTACTAAAACGATTAAACATCAATAGAGAGACAACTTTTCATGTCTTTCTAGGCACCTTTAGAAGTCAGCTTTTATATCATAGTTATCTGATGATCTATAGTTCTCCACAAGTTCTCCTCTAATAGACTCCGATGACTCGCATTACTCTGAAGTAGACATACTCCCAAGCGATGCCGAGATGACTTCTCTAGAGGGTGCACCTAAACCCTCATATTGGAGAATGAACTTGGTAGCTTTATCACAGAAGTATAACGTGCGTTTGTCTAACACACATTCTTTCGAGCCATAGGACTCATCTAATCACAGATGTACTTCGCGGCATTTATGGATACGATCCACATTACAATACCTCAAGGGGTCGAGCATATTTTACCAGGTGTACCAGACTTGGTTCTCCGACTACCAGTATCGAAAGATTCTCAGGGTATTGGTTATATCGATCAATCTCGCCCCCACTGCGTTAATAATATGATGATTGGAAACCTGGGCGATAAAGAGATACTGTTATTCTGCAGTGATGATGGTGACGTAACGGCATATTATACGCACCTTTTAGCAGAAGAACTTCAACGAATATTAGTGCCGAGTACTGCATCATCGATACCTATTGCCAGTACACAACCGTGAGTAATCACTATTCCTTATGTGGCTTGATTCTTATCTCTCTCAGGTTCTTTCTCGAAAACGTCGGAATGAGTGCTTGGGGTCTTGCTATTCATCAAAAGTCACGCCTTATTGCGGTAAGCTCCAACAAAAAAGAAGTTACTGTATTTGTCCATGGCACTTATAGCAAAAATCCTTGCAATTGTGACAAGATGGGCACTGCCTTGGATTCTACCTTCGACCAGTCTGTTCAGCATGCCCAGAAAAAGTTCCCTGTCCCGGGATGTTCTTCAAAAGGCTTCATTTATTGCAACCGAGAATCTTTTGCAAACAGCTTATTTCCTTTGAGAACATTGATGGCTTGTGCTACTGCATCTGTGATTTTACAAAATGAAAGTGGACTTCCTGGTGCAGCATTATGCTCTCGCAACTTTAGAATAATTCTTCATCTTGGTGACTCTATTAGTGCCAATATTCCTGCCATTGCCTTCGCAGATGATAAGCATGGCTTGGCCGAATCGATCATTGCCACTGACATACGGGGCAATCTGTGGTCTTTGGGAATATGGGATCATCTGGAAGACTACAAGTTGATTGGGTCACCCCTTCGCGAGGATCAAGGGTAAGTGCATTCCTGGTCTATCCCATGCGCTATAATACCTTTGAATTTTTGAAATGAAATCCGACAATCAAACAGTCTTTCAAGCTGAGCAGCTTCTACCTTAGTTCTGAAAGTTTGGATTGAAGTTCGGCAATCAAAATCTTCGACGCTGGTGTGCGGTTTGTCTCTCTATGCTTTCTAACAAATTTATTAGGGGTTGGGGGGTCATGACTATACCACTGCGATATTTCAGACAATCCCCAAATCTTTATGATGCTTTGGGTATGGTTGATATGAGTTTCATTTGGGAGGATTCAGTGCATAATAGGACCGAGTCTCCGACCTGCTTGGACATTACTTCTAGCATGAGGCGCGCTGGGCTTTTACCCGGAATACAAGCTTTGCATAGACATTCACATGTAATACCTAGCCCCTTTTCGAATCCCGGTTCTCCCTTTCCCGAAGAGGTCACAGCGCCGAATAACGCTATGCATGAGACGCAGGGGATAAATGATGGGGGGCGGCGTCTAGATGAGATGACTGAGAATATTTCGAATGGTACCAGATCCGAGGATAAGACATTGCTTCATGTCAATGGGCTATCCATAGGAACCCATTCAGACAATGAACACGGTGAGGAAATTCACAGAAACTCGCCACCAAATCGTCTAGGGGGATTGGTTTGTTCCAAAGATTTTTGGAATCCAAGTAAACCACTCGATAGATACCCCGAGCGCTTCACAAAACTAGTCGAGCGCAAGATTCAATTTGGTCCTAGCATGAAATTAGACCCGATACTCAGTGATGGAGCTGTCATCCTTCGAACTTGGAAGGACAGAATCGAACTCGTGCCTTCAATCCGGCCGCTCCCTCCAGTGGTCTGCTCGCATGGCTCTCCTGGTCAAGTACTGCCGGGGGCCTTTGGCCACATTTTCGAGGAAATCTCTAGAATCAACATGATGGCACTAATTCCAGAACTATCACTTGTTGTTGTTGCTTCTGCGAATGGTCAAGCGGCTTTGTTAACGCTTACGAAAGTGGATAATGAGGTTACCGAGGCTCCCTTTACTGGTTTTCGTGTTGAAGCTCTTCTTCCACCTCGTTATGTAGACGATGTCGCCCATAACGATGAACCGAAACCTCCACTTCTTGGATTGGCCGTGTCTCCATTACCGAGAGGTCCCGGGATGGAGATGAATGCTGAGGAGTATCCGACGAGGTGGAGGCTTATTATGCAGAGTTATGATTATACGATTTGGACGTATGAATTGAGTCGGGATGAGTTTTATAATTTGCATGTTTTTTGAGCTTTAGCGAATTGGGTTTTTGGGTAGGTTATTCTTCGGGGTTGGGGGTCATTTTTAGGTGTAAAGGCTGCATGAGATACCAACTTGTTTAGGCGGAAGGCATTCGTTGTGGAAGGTGTTGAGGAATAATACTATTTTCGTATTAATACAAAAGTCAATCGGTGTTTAAGAGTATTTTTAACTCTAACTCCAAATTCCGCTCTCATACTTCGTATATTTCGTATGCCAACCCATCTTACCCCGCGGGACCTATCTTGTTGTATTTTATTCATTGGAAACTGTAAATACTATACCGAAAATCAAAATGACGTTTCTTGCCTCCTTACCTCCATATATCTAATAATCCAGATTACAATCCAATAACAATCAGCATCATCTCAACAACCAAACCATAATAATCATATCAACCTCAATCTCAATCTCAATCTCAGCATCGCATAAACAAAACAAACCAAAACAAAATAAAATAATAAAAGATTTTATAAATCGCAATCTAAACTACTCTCCTCTTCTCACCCCTTCTCACCCCTTCTCACCCCCTCTCACCCCCTCTCACCCCCTTCTTACCACCTCTTTTACTCTCTTCTACTCTCTTTTCATTATTTTAACATTCCTATTCCCAAAAGCTCATTCCCAATACCCATCCCCTACCATCTATATATTTATCATCTCATCATCTCATTATCTCATTATCTCATTATCTCATTTCTTATTATCTTATTCTCTATTATCTCAACTATCAATCCATCTATTTATTCATTTATTAATCCATCATTTATTATTAATCAACCATTCTTTTCCTTTCTCTAAATCTATTAATCTCATTATTTCATCATTTTATCAATCTATTAATCTATTAATCCATCTATCCGTTACTAACTAACCAACTATTCCTCTTCTTCTTTTCAAAATCTATCTACCTTCCTCCAAAATCTATTTACATTTTCCCCAAAATCTAGTTATATTTTCCTTTAAAATATATCTATATTTCTTTTAAAATCTATTTAATAATCTATTTAATAATCTATTTAATAATCTATTTAATAATCTATTTAATAATCTATTTAATAATCTATTTAATAATCTATTTAATAATCTATTTAATAATCTATTTAATAATCTATTTAATAATCTATTTAATAATCTATTTAATAATCTATCTAATAACTCTATCTAATAACCTATCTATACTCCCTTCAAAATCTATTTAATAACCTATTTACATTTCTTTTAAAATCTATTTAATAACCTTATTTAATAATCTATTTATTAATTTATTTAATAACATTATCTAATAACCCTATCTAATAACCTATTTAACAACTTATCTATACTCCCTTCAAAATCTACTTACGTTTTTCTTTAAAATCTATCTAATAACTATATCTAATAACTATATCTAATAACTATATCTAATAACTTTATCTAATAACTTATTTAATAACCTATCTGTCAGGATGCTTGCTTGGTATGCACGTGACTTAGGAGCTAGGCTAGTACGTACGGTATAAATACAGCTTTTCTTCAATAACTAGCTCTTAATTTCTTATAGTTTACAACCTTAATTGAAATACTATTTAATCCCTAAATTTCTACTCTTATACTCCATAACAAAGTAAACTATTTATTAATATATTTAATTCATTGAATAATATAATTCTTATATTTTAAAAGTTATAATTCCTTGATTCCTTGGTTCCTTAGTTCCTTAGTTCCCTAGCTGTCGGTATACAGATCATGTGACTGTATAAGGAACCGTATAAGCTAGGGTTTCGGAATCTAGGCTAGCAAGATACTAAGCTTTTAAGCCCTTTATAAAAAGCCTTTTATATTATATATTTAATTAATTAATAAGAAATAATATATTATAATCAAAAACATTTATATTACATAATTACTACCAGATTTATATTAATACTAATTAATAATTAATATATTTATTTATAATATTATAAATTAACAAGATATTTAATTTAAAAAAATTATGGTTTTTAAATAATATATATATTATTTTAATTAAAGTACTTAAAGTATACGAATTAAAATATCAATCAGAATATTTATTTTATTTACAAAAACGTTTTATTAAAAAGTATATTATCTTAATCAGAATGTCTAAAGTATACTTAAGGATTTCAGTTTTTAATATAACTATTGATTTTTACATTTATTATATTTGTTCTTGTTAAGCAATAATTATAATTCTACTTTTCAACGGAATTACCCTTTCCCCCCTTCTACTTCGAACTACAAAACTTTTATTTTTTTTTTGCCAACAAAATGACAATAATCTTTGATATATATAATCAAATGGTTTAGGACAAAAAATGGTATAATAGCAAAATCGATTTAATTTCAGTCAATTTCAACTTTTGCAAACTATTTGCATATTATAAGTATAAATGTTTTGAATATATTGATTATTTAAAAAACTTTTTGAAAAAGGAATTTTGGTGGGATAACTTTATTAACAACTTTAAGGATTTTATAATTCAAGATTTCAATAATATCAACAAATTAAATAAACAGATTTTATAGTTTCTTTAATGAATTGTACAAAATAATAAAGTTTTTATTAATAAAAATCTTCTATTTGCTATTAGCCTTTATTTTGTAGTATAAACAAATATTTTTTATTAGGATTATTTACAAAAAGATTTTAAATATTTGATTAACTAGATTCAAAAAATTCAGATTTTATAACTTTCAAATTAGAAAATTGATTTTGATCTTACACCTAAATTTACATTTAAATTTATATCTAAATCTACATTTAGTTTTATTATTTTAAACCTTACTTTTAATTTTACTATTATTATCACCTACCCTTCAAAGTGTATATGCAACTTTAACTTTAATTCAAATTTGAAGTTTTGTTAATATAGTATATACAATATTTATTTTCATTTTTACCTTAATATTTATTCTTTTAATATTAATATTTTTTAATTATATTATTGAATTTAATATAAACGTTATTTATATTAATTTTCATTTAACTTTTCATTTAACTTTTTATTCAACTTTTTATTTAACTTTTTATTTGTATATTAACAATTTTATATTTCAGTTTTAAACTACAAACTTTATTTCAATTTATTTAATCTACTCAACTTATTCAATTTATTTAATCTATAATATAATAAAATAGAGGAGCATAGGCATAAATATAAATATAGACATAAGCAAAAGTTATTTCACATGATCTTTTATTCTTTTAAAAAATTATTAATGTTAGTATACAGATTATATAACTATATAAGGAACTATATAAACTAGGGTTTCGGAATTTAAACTAACAAGATACTAGGCTTTCAAGCTTTTTATAAGGAGTTTTTTATATTATACATTTAATTAATCAATAAGGAATAATACATTATAATCGGAAACATTTACGTTACACAACCACCATCAGGTTTATACCAACACTAGCTCTTTGGCTTCTTAACTCTTTAGCTTTCTAACTCCCTAGTTCCCTAGCTTTTTAGCTCTTTAGCTCTCTAATTCTGTTTCAATATTGATTTCTAATTCCTAGTTTGATTAAGCACTTTTGCTTCGATACTATAGTATAGCTTTTAATTTCTGATTTTTAGCTTGTTTAAGTATTCTTGCTACAATACTATAGTATAGCTGATTTCTGATTCCTGGTTTGTTTAAGCACTTTTGCTTTGATACTGTAATACAGTTGATTTCGATGCTATGATATAGCTTTTGATTCCTGAATGCTGTATTTACAGCTAATTCTTTGTTCTTGCTTGATTTGATTAGTTGCTATAGTTATAGCTCTTGATCTTGTACTTTCTTGATTCCTGATTCCTGGTTTGTTTAAGCACCCCTGCTCCGATGCTATGGTATAGCTCTTGATTCCTGATTCCTGGTTTGTTTAAGCATTTTTATTTTGATATTATAATATAATTAATTCTAATATTATAATATAACTAATTCTTGAGTTATACAAAAATATATAGTATAAAAAAAGGAATAGTATCAGGGTGCTTGTTTGGTATACACATGATCTAAAAGTTAAGTTAGTATATACGGTATAAATATAGCTTTCCTTTAGTAATTAACTCTTAATTCCTTATAGTTTACAACCTCAATTAAAATATCATTTGATCCCTGAGTTTCTACCCCTGCACTCCATAATAATTTATAAAATCATTAATATTTATGAAATTATTAATATTTATAAAATCATTAGCATTTATAAAATCATTAGTATTTATAAAATCATTAATATTTATAAAATTATTAATATTTATAAAATTATTAATATTTATAAAAGTACTAGTATTTATAAAAATACTAATATTTATAAAATCTTTAGTATTTATTTATAATCTCTAATATTTATCTATAATCCTTAATTAATATCTATAATCCTTTTATTAATATCTATAATCCTTTCATTAATATATATAATCCCTATCCCCCTATCCCCCTAACTCCCTAACCTTCAAATCCTCAAATCCTTAAACCTTTAAATCCTCAAATCCTCAAACCCTCAAATCCTTAAATCCTCAAATCTTTAAATCCTTAAATCCTCAAATCTTTAAATCCTTAAATCCTCAAATCTTTAAATCCTCAAATCCTCAAATCCTCAAATCCTTAAATCCTTAAATCCTTAAATCCTCAAATCCTCAAATCTTTAAATCCTCAAATCCTCAAATCCTCGAATCCTCAAATCCTCAAATCCTCAAATCCTCAAATCCTCAAATCCTCAAATCCTTAAATCCTTAAATCCTCAAATCCTCAAATCCTCAAATCTTTAAATCTTTAAATCCTCAAATCCTCAAATCCTCAAATCCTCAAATCCTTAAATCCCCCTATCCCCCTATCCCCCTATCCCTTAAATCCTCAAATCCTCAAACCCTCAAATCCTCAAATCCTTAAATCCTCAAGCAATTAATAAATAATACCAGGGGCCTGCGAGCCCCCAGACCCCTTGCTTTTCGAGAAAGTCTAATTTGGACTTAGTTTTATTATAAATTTTATTAAAGTTTATATTATTTATATTATTTATATATTTTATATTAGCTTACAGATTTAAAGTCAGCTTGTTTTTTATAATTATAATATATTAATTCTTTTGTTATATTAATATATTAATATAATAGTATAATAATATAATAGTATAATAGTATAATAGTATAATAGTATAATAGTATAATAGTATAATAGTATAATAGTATAATAGTATAATAGTATAGTAGTATAGTAGTATAATATAATAGTATAGTAATATAGTAGTATCCCCTCTATCATCCCAGTGTCCAAATTCAAAGGTAAGAGTTATAAAAGGTAGAAGGCTTTTTTTAATATATTTTAATTAATAAAAAAACTATTTAACACATAGTTTTAATAAGGAAATAGCTTTTTTAAAATTATTATTTAATTTAGATTTTGAAGTTATTCAAAATTAATATAAAAATCTCATATTCAAAATCAAGATTTTGTATAATTTGCTTAATTTAACTTCAATATATATAATTATTATTTGTAATATTTTTCAAAACAAAATCTATACAATAATATATTATATACATTATATCTTATTCTTATACATATTCCTTTACTCAAAATATTACTTTTTGCTTTCTTTAATTACTTTTTTTTAAATCTACAATAATAATATTATTTTTTCCTTTTTTTTTTATTTATTTTATAATATTAAACAAAAATATACTTAGTATTAAAAAGAATAAAAGCATAATATAAAATTATTTTTATAAAATAAAATATTTGAGTAAAATCTTTTAAAAGAAATTTAATTAAGTTTTTTTAAAATCTATAATAAAAATACTTTTCTTTTACTTTTCAAATACTTTCTTTTTTTTTGTTTTTCTTTTAATCCTATTTTTAAAACAAATATATATTAATAATAATAAAATCTAAAAAATAAAAAAAAAAAAGCTAATTCTTATATATTTTTAATTAAGTTTTGAACTTAGTACAAAATTGATTAACTAAATTAATATTATTTATATTATAATTATATTGATCAATAATATATAATATAGGTAATAAAAGATAATAAAAGAATAGTTTCTCTTTATTGTATTATTTAAATTAGCAAAAGTTTGTTAATATTAAAAAGATCTTTTTTGTATAAGTATTTATAGAAGTAGAATTTTTAAAGCAATGTTAAAAACAAATAATAAATTTAAAGTAATCTTTAATAATAATTATAAATTTAACTATATTTACATTTTGTTATATACTATAAAGTATATCTAAACTAATAAACCTTTTTTTTACTTCTTCTTTCTTTTTAATAATATTTTCAAAAGTTAAGGTTTTCAATATTCCCTAATTTATTATTTTATCATTATTTTTATCTTTAACTTTTTCTTTAAAATTAATCCTAAAAGTATTAGCTTTACAAATGCTTATAATTTTAATGCTTTTATTTCGAAAAAAATAAAGAAATTGATATAAAACAAAAAGGTTATTAAAAAAAATAGTAAATTAATATTGTTAATATAAAAATTAAAAAGTAAGATGTAATATATAAGCTTTAGTAGAAGAAAAAGAAAGATGTTTTTCAATTTTAGTAATATTTAAATATTAATATATTAATATGTATTAAAAAGTATAAAACAAAAAAATGTAGAACAAAAAAATATAGAACAAAAAAGTATAAAATAAAAAGAATATATACCTTAAATACAAAAATAGAAAAGAAAATTATATAGATATCCAGTATAACATATAACCTAAATTTTGTATTTTTTATTAATAAGTTTATTTAAATATTTAATTATATACTTACTTTTATTTTTAAATCTTATTACTTATTTATTATAAGAAATGTTTTGTTTAAAAATTATAAACTTTTTAAAACAAACTTATAAAAAAGAAAAAAAAAGATCTAATTTAAAATACTATTAAACTTAAAAATTAATTATAAAATTGATATTAAGATTAGAAATATAAATAAAACATTTAATTTATTCAAAATATTTATATTTTATATATTTTATAAAATAATATATAATTAATTGTTTTTAATAAATCTTTTTATATTTAATAATTATTAATTCTATATAAATAATAATAGCAAACCAAATTTTAATCTTTTGGAAAGATATTAAGTTTTAAATATAATAATATTGATTTAAAAAGTATATAAAATATTATATAATAGTATATAGATTAGTATTATATACTAAAATATCCCAATAATTCTCTTTTTAAAAAAGATTAAAATAAAAAGTAGAATCATAAGGATAATAAATATTAAATCAATTAAATATAAAAGATTAAAAAAGATTATCTTGTAAAAAAAAGTTAAATTACTTGATTTTTGTATTATCAAGAATATTTTTATATTTTTGTTGTATATATTTTATATAATACTTATTGATATAATTATAAACAACATTCTCTTTTTCAATAACAATATTTTCGAATCTTTCAAAATAAAAGTTTTTATTAAAAACATAAAAAGATTCAATATATTAATTAAATTAAATATAAAGTTAAGATAAAGTTAATAATAAAAATAATAATAAAAGTAATAGTAAAAAGAATAGTAAAAAGGATAATATTAAAAGAAATAATATTAAAAAAAATAGTATTAAAGCTTTTAATAATTGAAAAATAAAAGCAATATTGCAATTTAATTAAGTAGTTGAATATAGAATTTGTAGATTTGAAAAAGAAAAGTAAAAAAAATAAGGAATAGATTCTTTATTAATATTAATATCAATATCTAAAAAGCATAAAAAAAACTTTAAATTTGAAGAATCTAATTAATCAATAAAATATCCGTTTGATTCTAAATGCATTTTGAAAGAAAATAAAAAGTAAAATAAAAAGTAAAAAAAAGAATAAAATAAAAAGTAAAATAAAAAATTGAAAATAAATGATATTGTAATATTTAAAAGATAAAACCTTTAATATTTATATTGAAAAGTTGAAAGAAAGTTGATTCAAATCACCAAAATCCCTTTATTCCATTATACATACTAAATTATTATTATAAATACGTTTTAAATTATTTTATTGAGTATTAAAGTAAAAATAATAAAGTTAAAAAGTTATATATATAGATTTCGTAACTTTTTTAAGATTAAAACTAAGAATATAGAATCACCTCGATTTTTTGAATACTAGGACGATGGAGGGGATAGTAGTATAGTAGTATGATAGTATAGTAGTTTTCTTGAAAAACCTTCAAGTCAAACCTGCTTGAAGTATACTTAATAATCTTATAGTTTATATAACTAATGTAGCTAAATATAGCTTTAATTTGAAGCTTTAATATTAAAAGCTTTAACTACTTTATCAAAACATACAGTTTTCATAATAATTTTAATAGTTTTAATATATATTCAACAATTCTTATTATACTTTAAAACTTATTTTAATATAAATTATATATTTAAATAACTTGTATTAATATTAATATATATAAGATTCTCTTTATTATTTTATATATTACGAGTTTTAAGTACAGCGGTTTGGGCCGGCCAATAAGAGCAGTCGCTGAAAGCTCCTTTCTTATTAGTTACAACTGTTTGCCATCTCCCTTGTAGCTCGTGCTGCACAGCTTAGTCAGACACTCAAGGATATATATTAATATTTATTATTTATTTATTTATTTATTTATTTATTTATTTATTTATTTATTTATTTATTTATTT
>NGKG01000029.1:440475-488689 GCA_002162505.1 Myriosclerotinia scirpicola | reverse complement strand
AATCTTTTTCTTTATAATCTTTTTCTTTATAATTATTATTTATAATTTTCTTTATTTCTTAATCTTTTTTATTTTTGATTATTTTTATTATTTATCTTTTTAATTTAAGTAATTAAAATTATATATATTATATAACTTTAACTTTAATTTTTTATTTTAATTTAAACAATTAAAACTATATATATATTAATCATATATATTTCTATATACTCTTAAATATATTATACAAAATACTTATTTAATCAATCAAAATCGTATATATATTAATTATTCGTATTTCTATATACTTTTTAAAATCCCTATTTAACCAATTAGAATCGTATATACATTAATTATCTGTACTTTTCAAAATCCTTATCCAACTAATTAGAATCGTGTATATTGTATAACTTTAAACATCAAGTTCAACTTTTAACTTTAATTTAAAATAATTAATAACTTAATAACTATTAATCCAAATTTAATAAAAATTATATCATTATAAAACTCTCAATTAACTCTTCAAAATATACTATTCAAAACTTATTTCATTAATAGTAACTGCTAATTATACTACTTATTATATCAAGCCTATTAATTTCAAAATGATGTTTTTGCATAGGGCATCCGTACTTTTTTCAGCTATTTAGAAGCATGCATTTTTCGCTTAATGTACTTTTCTTGACCAATAAGATCCTAGATAATTAAGTGTTTTATAATATGTATAGTAGAGATAGAGATCAATAATTCAATATCTAAAAAGTATTATTTTAAACTTTTTTCAATAAACTTTATTTATTTATTAAAATACTATATAGATTTATAATATTAAGGTTTAATAAAATTTTAAATATATTAAAATTAAAAAAAGTAAAGTAATAAATAAGTTTACAAATTATAAAATTAAATAAGTTTGAAATATTAAATTAGTTTTCGAATTTATTATTAATAAATTAGATTTATTTTATTTTATAGTTTAATCGACTAATTATTTATCAAAAATAACAAATTTTTAATAAAATAATTATATTTGTTGAAGGTTACGAACTTTAAAATGGATAGGGATATAGAGTGATAGAAGGACGATTGATACTATATAGTATATAAGATGTAGTAGTAGTAGTAGTATTGATTAACGACGGATGGAAAAGGCTTAAGGCCTAGTCCTGAGGACCTCCCGAAGGGTATAGCGTCGTGTTTAGCTAGGGGCTTATTTATAACTAAATTTAAAATAAAGTCCTCCTAGACCATACGGATTTAGTAATATTGCTTTTATAGTATATAAGATAAAATAATAATAATAGTATTATTATATATATCGGCAAATTACTTTCATACTATTAAAAGTAAAATAAATTACTCTTATGCTATTAAAATTAATCTATTTTTTAATCATTTTATTTTTATACCATTTAGATTTTAGTTTAAAAAGAAATAGAATCTAGCTTAAAAAAATAGATTTTATAATATAAAATTTACTTTTTTAAGTTAGAATCTATTTTTTAATTATAAATTTTATTTTTCAATTATAGATTTTATTCTTTAATTATAAATTCTACCCTTCAATTATAGATTCTATTTTTCAATTATAAATTCTATAATAGGCTAAATTTTACCTTTCAATTATAAATTCTATCCTTTAATTATAAATTCTACTTTTCAATTATAGATTTTATAATAGATTAGATTTTACTTTTCAATTATAGATTTTACTTTTTAATTATAGATTTTATAGTAAACTAGTTATACTTTTTAAAATTAAATTTTACTTTTCAAAACTAGATTTTATTTTTCAATTATAAATTTTATAATAAACTAGTTATACTTTTTAAAATTAAATTTTATTTTTCAAAGTTAGATTTTACTTTTCAATTATAAAACTTTACAATAAACTAGTTAATTAGATATTACTTTTTTAAATTAAAATTTATTCTTTTAATTATATTTACTTAAATAAATTCTACTTTTTTAAAAGTTTTGTTAATAAGTTAATCTATTTAAGATTTAAATGAATTGCATTTTTTACTTTATAAATTTTTGTTTTTTTTTAACTTTTTTTTTTTAATATACTTTTTATACTTTTTATTTTTATATATACAATAACATTGATAACGTATAGAGTATATTGTATAAAATATATTGTACAAAACATATCGTATATGTATAAGGAAAAGTGTATATACAGGGACTATATAGGAAAACTTCAGCCGATTATCTAATTCACTTTTTTTAAACTTATTTAACAATTTCAATTTCAATAATTAATATCTTGATAACTAATAAAGCTAGAATTTTAAAAGCTATAAATTCGAATTTGCTTAATTAAGAAAAGTAATTTGATATAATTTTATTTTTTTGGAGGGTAGAATTTAGCTTAAAATAAGTTAGAATCTAAGTAGCATAAGAGTAAAATAACTTAAAATTTTATTAATTTTAGTAGCATAAAAGTAATTTATTTTACTTCTAGTGGTATAAAAGTAATTTACCGTATATATATATATAAGTATATTAATAAAAACCCTTAAGTTAAACCTAGAACTATAGGGCTTATAGCTTCTATTTATACTTTTCTATTTTATATTTATATAAATAATCTTGTATTGCTTTTTAAATATTATAATAAAAGTCTTTGTTAGTTCTTTATTAACTAGTTTAAACGTTTTCGATTAATTTGTAAGTTTTCGACTAATTAGACGTTTTCGGCTAAATACGCTTTCAGCTATATACGCATTTAACTAGTTGAATAATAAAGATTCTTTATTTTATATTTTAATAATAAAGAGTTTTTCTTTATATATTATTAAAATAATATTATTATAATATTATTAAGAGTTCTTGTTAAGGTTTTATATAGTTTATATTGCTTAATATTTTTAAATGATTTATAAGAGTTTTAATATTAAAATTTTGTAATTTCAATAATATCAAAATCTAATATATAAAATTAAACTTTTAATTAAATTTGATTTTTCTAAATATTAATTTTATCAAATTTTAAGATTTTGTTTTATTTATAAAAACTTTGTTCAATATTATAAAGAATTTAAATATATTAAAATCTAATTTTTTTGTGTTTATAATTAGTTTATTAAAATCTTATAAAGAAGAAATTGAACTATTATTATACAATAGAGGGGCGTATTGCATTCAAACTTTTTATTATTCTTTTTAAAATCAAAAAGAAAACCCTTATATACTAGAGACCCTGGCTCCTCGCTTAGGTTTCAAGGCCTTAATGCCGGAGATTACATTCTATATTCGAAAGTTTGTAATATAATCTAAAATATTTGAAAATTTAATATATTATTAAAGAACTTAAAGATCTTTTAAATAATAATTCAAATAATATTTTTATTATAATAAAAGTTTATAAATATTTAAAAAAGGGTTTAAAACTTTTATTAAAATTAATTAAATTAATAAACATTATAAAGTTTTACAATTTATTTAAAATAATATAATTAACTTTTTTTTTAGTTTTTTCAAATATATATATATATTAAATTATATTAAGCTTTATTTCTTATAATATTTTATTTGATTCTTAAATTCTTGATTTCTATATAGATATATATATATATTATTTATTTTAATTATTAATATATAAACCTTTTTGGTTTTTATTATTTGAAACTTTATTTTAATTAATAAAAAATCAATTCTTTATTTAAAAATGATTTCCCTTCTTTCAAATTTGTTCTTTAAAATAATATTATCAAATTTATAAATATCTTAATTTAAATTTAGTTATAAATAAGCTTCTAATTAAAATATAATATTATACTTTTCAAAAAGTTTCTAAAATTAAATTTTAAACTCTTTTTATTTATTATTAATCAATATTATTACTACTACTATTATATTGTAATATAATAATTTCTATTATATTTTAAAGTTTATTTTAATATAAATTATATATTCAAATAATTTATATTAATATTAATATATATAGATTTTTTTATAATGATTATATTAAACTAATAATATTGATTTAAATAAATATTGAAAAAAAATCTTAAATTTTTTCAGATTCAATTATAAACAATTAAAGACTTTAAATAGGAATTTATTAAACAAATATATATAACTAAACGATATTTTTTACATCTTTATATTAGAAATACGTTATTATGTATTTACTACTTATATAAGTATATAATAAGTCGGCAAGTTTACAATTAATATACTAATTGAACACTGATTAATCACCCCGGAAATTTCAATTTCTAGGTTTACGGTTCTACTTGTACAATTGATAATACTTCAATTCTAACTTTTAATTATGCTCTAGTAACGAACCTACTTTAATAGGGGTTTCAATCTGAAAGTCCATTCTAGATGGAAGCTCATCTTGCGTCCAATGTATCATCCCATACCTCAACCAATCTGCATACGTTCCGGGTACAATATCCGACCCGTCATGCTCTCTCCACAGTGACCCTAACGTTTCCCCGAGCACTCGCAAGATAAGACCATGAGCTAGTTTGAAACCAAAGCTCCTCTTCAGACATCCTTCCACAATATTCCTTGCCTCCTTTTGCTCTGAACTCTCCGCTTCACCATCCCGAGGAATTGGAAGTGACATCAGATCAAATGCCTTTCGCCCATCCCAAGCTGTAAGCTCATTAATAAGCTGTGAACCTTCCATGTACTCAATCGCATACACATGCTCAGCGGAATACTTTGGCCCATCCCAGTCGTCTTTTTCATCGATTAGTCCCATTACCATTGTCATCGCTTGGCCTTGAATAATGTAATCTGTCAAAAGCTTCCCGCATTCATCAGCTGAAATGGTTTTCCCATCCTCCTCAATCGTGAATGAGCCCCCGAGTAGTTTAACCCCCTTCAACAAGGGGCTAGAGTGCATTCCCTCAGTGCTCGTCTTTCCACCATCGGCGGCCCATAGCGCCAGGAGCAGCTTGTGCCATCTCTCAACCATAGGATTGTTTCGCTTGGAGGCAAGGAAGTAGTTTGTGAGGCAGCGCTCTGCAACGGTTCCTGCATTATAGGACAGGAACTCGAACGGCGAGGTATCATCATCGATTGTTTCCCGCCACATACGATCCAAATCGCCGATTTGCATCATCCCCACGTCGGCATAGACACCACCATACTTAAGTAGAAGTGGAAATCGCACGAGGTCGGATGTATGTTGGGGACCATAAGTGCCTCCAATAGTACCATCTATGAAGGCACGTGGGAAAGTGTTGAGATCGGTGATATCAAGAAAGTTTGCAACATTCAAAGGTGAAGATGGTTGACGATCGAGTACACGAATAGTCCAACCTTGCTTTGAAAACCTTCGGTACCAGGCCCGAATATTTCTTTGGGCATAATGATGCATATGTTGAAAACCACTGTGCCAGAAAAACCAAATATTTTTCTCACTTGAAATTGGCTTTGGGTATAGAAGATCATGATCGATTTCCATGTCTGGTCGTAAATCGAGAAGTTCTGTTGGAATAGCGTGGACTCCTTCAGGACGAGTATAACGGTACGAAGTCATGATGTGTTGCTGTGTACTTAGTAATATAGGGCTCGGGAGAGTTTGAGAGTTTGATTCAATTGCATGAAAGCAAACAAGAAATGAAGGGAAGTAAGGTAAGGTGATAGATACGATATCAATAGAGAATTGATTAATATTTGAGTTTTTGTCATCAAGTAATATAGGCATGGTAATGGAACTAGATTACCATTATATATATATATATACTTGAGTCTTGTACATACTAGGTACGTACTTGCTAGGTACAGACAGTACCTAGTATCGTATCCTTCCTCATGAATGGGGTAACATCCACCTTCAGAGCTTTCTGACCTCCAGTAAAATTACAAAATTGTTCAGATAGGATGAGTACCTACCTACCTAGTAGGTAATGTGTATTTTCGACTCATCAAGAGTAACAAAATTTAGTAGATGAGTCATTTAAGGTTAAGTTCGCTAGACGTAAGTAGGCAGGTAGGTAATAAAGTAATAAGTGGGCGTGGCCAGTATTGATCACGAAGCGTTAATATACAGATAGTGTATACCTACTAGTGCCTCGCTTTTACTGTCATCTCTCTTGAGTCTTTAGACACCTCTGTTGGAATTCTATCGTATGGATACCTACACATACACATACATACACATACAATCAATCTTTGACACGATTACGTCATTCTCGGTTCCGATTTACTATAAAAAAAGTTGATTTTCGCTGAGTTATCACTAAATACTATACACCTTCACCAATCAATATCCATATGCACAAAAGCCAGTCCTGTTTATCCCAAATGAAGCTCAGCTTCTCGCTATACCAGTAACTACTCATCCGCTCGCATGAAAATATGCAAGGTAAATGCCGGCGATGCATCCAAATGAGCTCCTGCGTATACTACACACGATGAGACAATTGAAATTGAGAAATGAAAACCGCTTTTGACTTTGAAGTCCTATGATATACCCACTGCTAAGACCCACCGCAAAGATGTACATATCCCATCGCATGACTGCTAAGTTCCATCAAGCCTTTACTCCTTGTCGCCGGGTCTCGTTCTCCTGGTTCATTTTTTCACCCCTCTCACCAATATCGTTCTTTGCCTCTATAGTCTTGCCATGCGAGTCGTTTGGAACGTCTCTCCCAATCAATCCCAAGAAGGCTCGTAGATCTTTCCTCACGGTTACGAAAACAGCCATGCAATCGCCGCAAATCCTCAAACAGCACCAGGTACATTTCCATTGTTGTTCTGAGTCTGCCTTTGAGCAAGTTTGACATTGAAGGGGGCATATATTGTTTCGTGATCGCCGCATAAATCTATGGCTTTGAAAACAATCGGTGTGCTGGGATGTAATGGGGGGAGCGGCTAGGACTGTTCCAGGCGCGGGAAGTGAGGAGGGGGATAAGGGAAAATAGGAGTAAGAGAGAGATGTTGCGCGGGAGGTGGTAGTTCGGGAGGTTTGGCGAGAATGAGGATTTGTCGTAATAGTCGGAGTTGTTGATGCGATAGATGGTGAGAAGTGTGCCGATTCAGCTGGAGGTGAGGGCTGAGGCGTAAGGATGGTTTTTGTGGCATGTGGCTTTTGGGGTTGCGGGGAGCGGACAACGCCTGGGAGAGATGTGATGGTCAAAGTTTCAGAGGGGTTTCGTGAGTGATTGCTATCGAGGAGGTTGGGTAAGAGTGAAAACTCTTGTTGAGTCGATGAATTTCCTGCTATTGGAATTGAAATTCCATGTGTGTGACTACCATCAGAGTTTGTGGGTGCTTGAGGTGCGGATGATAGATCGTGACGTGGTGTATTTGGCGAAAATACTTGGGGCGTCGAAGGTTGACTTTGATTTTGGTCCGATCTTAAATATTCTGGGATTGGCAGACGATCATGTGGTGAATATGGCGAGTTTGTCGAATTCGACGTACTGCCTTCTCCCAGATATCGGGACTCATCAGTGTTACGGTCGCTATGCCTATTCGATTCATCGATCTGATCTGTGGCTTTTCGTTTGCTGATGTCTTTCAGCTTCGAAATTTTTGCTCCCATCGGCGGAACTACTGGTGCTTGCGGTGCTTCACGAGTTGGTATAGGACCTCGTTCTCGATCCGAACGTCCTCTAGATCGGAGTGGTTGACTAGGTAATTCGGGTAAGGAACGTTCGGGTACTGGTTTGTCGTTTATGGAAGGTGGAATCGCCGTTGAGCCGTTGCTCTTTTGGAGTTTCAAATCAGGAAATTCAATCCCTTTTTGGGCTACCAAAGACCTCCGTCTCCAGATTTCTTGCCCCGGAGACGACTTCAAACTTGATATCGATCTCGGGCTTTCTGAATTCTTGTTTGGTGTTTTGGGAGATGCTTGTCTCTGTTCATCTGTCTCTGGGATTGGAGGAGTTTTGCGAAACTCTGATTCAGCATAGCTCAGTGAATCTTTTGTGGAGTTGCTATCCCTTGATAAAGTTCGAGAAAGCACTGAGTCAGAGTAATCTGAAGATGATATACTCGCAATTGAACTCTTTTTGGACGCAACCGAAATACTTCCAACTGCTCGACGTGGAATTGACATTGTCTTTGAGCTTTTTCTCTCTGGTAGAGAATTATTTCTTGCTGGTAAAGAAGGCAATATTTTCGACATGGTTGTTTGTTGTGAATCTTTCAACTCTGTTGGAGTAGTGGGAAGTGTCTTTGTATACCTCGAGTAGGAGTCTTGATATGGTGAATTGATTGCTATATCCATCTTAGGTATCTCAGCTCTACTTTTCAAATGTTCAGATGAAATTAATTACCAAATATAATCAAAGCGAAAGTTGCAGCAGCAAGAGAGAATAATAAGTGAAATCCGAGAATCACTATTTATGGCTGGATACTGACTGGTATTTGGGCATGATATAAAACAAGGTCGTCAGCCGGGATCCCTTGAAATTGTCAAACAACGGCATGATGGAATGAGAGCTTCGCAAGGGCGTGTATGGACTAGATATCTTGTATTAATAAGTTGCATGCATTTGTTTGACTAAACTTCTTAATGAAATGCAGGTTTGTCCTACAATGCATGGAGATAAATATTGAAAATGATGAAATTGAAACGGGTGAGGATATTCTAGAAGGAAATTGAAGAGAGAAAAAGAAGAGGGAGAGAGGCCGACTGGATGAAAGGAAAGTTGAGGGGTATTTGTTAATCTATTATTTCAATATGAGCCATGCTTAAGATGTGGGTAGGATGGGATGAGATGGGATGAATATCTAATATCTCAACTTTCAGATGGCACCTGGGCACCCATAGTTCGTTCGTTCGTTCATTCCATGTATCATGTATCAATCATATCATGCTTCGGTATGAAGGAAAAGGGGGGCGTTTCTTTTCTATTTTCTTCCATCTACGACGTAGGTATCCATACTTTTAATTTTGACGAGTGGCGGAGTCGGAACATCTAAAAGTCGAAACTTGTGGTGACTGTGGTGAGAGTACCTTGAGTATGATCGTCATGGATGGATGGATAGATGGATGGATGGATGGAAACAGACAAGTCACGAGTGGACGTAGCAGTACGTAGCAGTAGAATCTAGATAGAATAGAGTCAATGTATGCATGTGATTCCGGGCATTTGGATGAAGGGTAATAGATCAACATCAGCTGCAAGGTACGAGATGAGAAATTGAACCATAGGGCTTTTATTCATTGGCGTTGAATTAGCTACATAGTAATGATTATCTAGTTCTGTACCTAGTAGCTCATCGTACCTATTATCATGAAGAGAAACGAAGTATCAAATATATTATTTCTATTTTTGTTTCTATTTCTGTCCTTTCTTCAGTTCCCCAGTAACATACTTTGTACACATACTGCCAAGCCATATCCGACATGGTCGTTGAGTCGATCCTTTTTACTATCGATTGCTCCTTGATTGCGATAATGTACCTCGATTAATTAATTGTATGTATAACAAAGTATCACACACTTTTATCTGATTGTAACTGTTACACTCATACATACAATATATTATTACATAATCACCTCAACCTGCCAATCGCTGCTGTACCCGTAGCTTCCAGGTTACCGCAACTTTAATTGATAAGATTCCCCATACTGCTGCACTGCACTGTTGTACTCGTTTCCATCGCTAGAATGTATGTCTGATATCTATCACCTGGGCAATAATCAATTCACTTCTACTTGTCTAATTCAAAACTATAACACTACCTACTTCTCCATCCCAAAAACGACTATCATGTCGACAATACCTTCAAGGACGAGGTCAATTCGTAAACCATCCGAAAGAATTACTACGAATCTTAGTCGATCCGATAAACCATCATCTGTGCCTGCAGCTCCCGAAAATACTGCTTCTCCAAGCCGTTTACCTACTGTCAAACCTCGAAGAACAACCGTATCAAGCGGATCAAGTACTTTAACATCTACACGACCTCCGAATACGAGCTCAATTGGCAACAGCAATGCTATCATACGTCCCCCATCCACCCGGGCAACCGCAGCCAAACCTCCCACGAGTGGACTTGCTCGATCGACCTCAGTTCGAAATACATCTACCACGACATCTGAACCGGTGAAGGATCGTTCAAGACCACCCTTAACTTCTACAAATCGACAAGGCCGCACTTCTTCGATTAGTGCCGCAACCGCTATACGGCCAGGTCATTTACGTACAAACTCTTCATCGACAATCTTAAACAACCCCTCCACTGTCCTCCGCCCACCAAGCCAATCGTCACAAAGATCACGTCCACCAAGTCAATCATCACAGAGAACACAACCCCAAGATGCACCAGCGAGAGCACGTCCACAATCTCTCTACGCAGATCCATTGGCTCGCAAACCTGCATTCTCTACTCTTCAACAACACTTTTCCCCTGCAAAGAATGTTGGTTCTAAACCGCATCCTTCAACATTTCTCGCTGCCCCGACACCTAGTAAACTGCCTTCCAACATCGCAATAACTGCCGAAACAGCAAAGCTCCAGAACGAATTACTACAATTACACTTACTGCATAGGGATGCAGAATTAGTGAAGAGGCAATGGAAAGCCAGTGCGAAGAAAAAGCTTGGAGCAAAGTTTCAATCGGTAGCGAGAAGACATGATGAATTAGTTCACTTAGAGGTGGAGGAGGCTGGAAGAATCAATGCCATTGCGTTGAAAGAGTGGCAAGATATAGGGACTCCAGGATGGGGCCTAGAGGAGAGAATACAACTACTGGACGAAGTACTCAATGAAGTCTGGAACATAGGCGAGCCTGGAGGAAAGTATGCGAGGCTGGTGAGGAAATTCGAGAAGTGGGTTATTAGATGCGAGGAGATATTGAAGGATAGAGCGGATGACCGGATGCTGGATGAGGAAGAGGAGATAGTGTTTATTGAAGAATTGGACATGGCGTGGAAAGATGAATGTTTGGTCCTGAACAGGAAACTTGAAGGATGGCGAGACGCTCTAGAAGACCTCGGAAGACTAGAACAAGAGTCGACATTGTCGAGTGTGGTGGGTGGGATTAGGGCCTTAGTGGGCGGTATGCTTTTAGAGTTGGAGACCGTGGCGCAAATCGAATCAGATGCGGTGGCATTGGAACAGGAATGGATCAAAAGTGTGAATGGAAGTTTAGATGATGACGATGATACCCTTGTTGCAGGCGCAGTGTGGAGATTTATGTAAGGTATGATGTGTCAAGGATGGCATGTTTTGAAGCTTTATGAAGGCCCTGCCAAAAGCGAAGCAAGAAGTATTGGTACCAGGTATGGCTATGGGGTAGTCCTCGCGTTTGGTGGTTATACAACCGAGCAGGGTCATGAATCGGCAGTCAAATCATTTCGTCGATATCTCACAGACTCTCAGATATTTAGCTGTGGTTAAACAGCGTGAACAGCAAACCAATCTACGAATTTCTGACGAGTGTATTTCCCGAGAAAGCCAGAGACATGATATGCAGTGCACGCACGCACGCTCACTCATGTTCCAGAAATTGCCGTCCTGTTTATACAAGCTCAAAATGTTTTGCTGCTCCGTGAAGAACCCTTTTGTGATCCTCGATTGACTTTGCAAGAAGTCTGTCTGGTATACCTGTAAACAGCGTCATTGGGCCAAAAACACAATCAACAGATGCTGACCCGTGTAGCCTGGCACTACGGCCTAAACATATAGAAGACAATATTGCCAGTTGGAAAAAATTATTTATTCTTATTCTTGTTTAAGGTATCTCACAAATGCATATCAGGCCATTCTGTATAATCCCAGCTATTCCATGTTTCAGTCTCTGGCTCAAGCAACCCAAAGCACCGTATGACTTGACCAAAAACGCCGTTAAACCTGAGCTATGCACAAATACTCACTGCCGACTCCTACGAAAAGATTCCCTCTGCCATAGGTCTGAACAAATACAATGTTATTAAACCTGGAGTGATATAGAAATAGAGAATGATTGATGCTGAGTGCTCCTCATTGAGACAGGCAGTCAGTCTATTCTAGGATCCGCCACTGTCTGCACCTACATGTCAAAGAGCGCGAGAAGAAACATTGAAACAGGTCTGAGTCGATCAAACTCGCTGGCTGGCAAAATCCAAGACCTCGCAGTCATCTTCAAAGAAGCCTTCCTCGTCTTCATCACCTGGCCCTGTGGCACTTGTATGACTGACACCTTTGCGCCTTCTCGTGGTAACCACGATCTGCTCCATATTCTCATGACTGCTGTCAGCAATTCTCATTACTCGCTCGATGGCAGAGGATGGAAGAGCTCGATGGTAAGAAGAAGTTTCGTAATCATCCTCCGTAAGTTGAGGTGGGCCAACATCTAGTCTCACAATTTTGATAGTGCCACCAAATGCCCATGCGTTCTTTGCCGGTTTAGTCACAGTATCGTCTGATGAACCAGTTGTAGATACTGAAGAAGATGATGGCGTAGCTTTCTCGTGGGAATAGACATGGAGGCTAACCCGGCGATCTGTATGAAATGGCTGATATGGAGCATTTGACTCGATCTCTGCTTGAGGTATTGAACTTTCGGTTCCAGAGGGGGGCAATATTCGAGTTGATACTTGTCTCGCTTTCCAATTGTCTCCTGCATCTCTGGCCAATGTTTCGGCAGCACCGTCGGGTATTGGGCAACGCGCGATTTTAACGTCAGGTAGAGATGGAATTTGGTACTCGACGTATTTGGCACCCCTAGATGCCTTCTGTCTGTCCGCTGGACGATCTGCTCTTCTGCTTTTGACCGTATATATTCGAACGATGCCCCCACCAACAAGGATAATGGAATCGCCATGCTTTCCATTATAGAATCTGACGCAATTCGGGTTAGGAATGGTTCCGCTCTTGGGCAGGTGCAATTTGGTCCCGCCCGACTTTCGCATCTCATTCATTTTGCCAGTTGCAGCACCCACAGAACGGCTAATTCCAGCAGCCAATGCCTGTGTTCCCTGGCCCGCTTGCGATTTCACACTTGCAGCAGTGATACCGGGAATACTGACACTACTTCGACGCTTGCGGGAACCTACTAAAGGCCGAGCTACAGTCCACAATGATGACACAGCACTTGAAGCCACTCCGACAGCAGATAGAGCAGCATTGGTATCGGGGTTCGCCTGATCAGAACTCCCAGGGTGAACTCGTCGACGTGGTGGAGGCCAAGTAAAGGCACTAGCTGGAAGATCGAGGATATGAACCGTTCCAGGCTCAGTAACCATCGCAGCACGCTCACCATGTGGCGCAGTCCATACAACGTCCACAATCCTTGCAATAGTCATGCGCGAAAACTGTGCAATCTGGCGAACATGCGGTCCATGTACACCTCCACTTTGAGAGGCTGCCTTGAGGAGAGACGATCTTGGATAGTGCAATCGCATGAGATCCCAGACAAATTGGACATCGCCTTTACTACTTGCTGTAAACAAAGCGAGACCGCTAGGCGCAAGTGACAAAAAACTACACCCATGAGGCACGGGAAAAGTGGCTAGAGGGTGAATCGACGATCCCGAGGTCTGTTGCGTTAACGAGTCCAGGTCCAGAATGGATATCAGTCCAGGATCTTTGCTTGTGGTGTTTGCTTGGCTATTAAGTCCATGCGTAGGAGGAAACTGGGGAGAAATGTTCTGCGGAGCTGCATACCCATTCCCACCATTCGTTTGCTGGGGCGACGTAGATTTGTTCCAGTAATTGTTCCAATACTGAGCACCTTGTTTCCCAACGTATCCCGAAATCTCAACAATTCCCTGTGTTGCAGCTTGAAGCACTTGTTTCAACATCCCTTCCCCACCGGGAGTATCCACTAGACAGTTGACCGCAGGAAGGTGGGGTGGAGCTTGTGAATTCAAACCAGGTATGCGTCCCATCGCAAGGGTTTCTGGGACAGTAGCACGGAGCGAAATCTGAGAAGTTGCGGCCGAGGGACAATAGGCCAGCCAACGTCCATTCAAAGATAGTATTGAGGCTTTGTATTGAGATCGTGGGCTAGCTTCTGATTGACGTCCACCTTCAGCAAGATTATTAAAAGCTGCTGGATCTACAGAAAGACCATGTTGAACAGTTGTCCACACTTTCCCAATACATTTAATTTCAACCTTTGTCACACTGCTGTGCCGCTGTCGAAATATCCAGGTTTCACCAGTAATACCCGAGGCTACAATAACATTACCTCTGTCTGCTCTGATTGTGAAAGAACCAACAGGAGCTGGTGGCGTGAATAGTGGGCTTGATGGAGGAATCGGTAAGTGTGTTTTTGGAGTAGACAGCAAAGTCGCAATATGTTTCCTTGTACTCAAAGAATATACTTCAACGGTTGTTTGATAATATTCTATCAAGTCATCGTCATTGTCGGCATCGACTGAGTGGGTGTGTAGCCTTGGGGAGATTCGACCATCTTCATCAATAGGCGCTGGTGGGCTTTCAGAAGGCAAAGTATGTTCGGCACTCGACCTATCGCTGATCGTTCGAACCGGGCCATGAACGA
The DNA here is from genome assembly GCA_002162505.1 of Myriosclerotinia scirpicola. NCBI lineage: Eukaryota > Fungi > Ascomycota > Leotiomycetes > Helotiales > Sclerotiniaceae > Myriosclerotinia > Myriosclerotinia scirpicola. The sequence continues at coordinate 474,295 of NGKG01000029.1, read as the reverse complement.
CGACAGCGATTAAAGGATATTGGAAGGATTGTTCGGGTGGAGCGGTCCACGGAAGGATCTTGGTGTTGTAAACTCCACCTCTCAACCCACCTAAAGTGAGCATCTTATTGAGGCCTCTCTTGGTGAGATTAAAAATACTTAGTCCACCCTCAAATCCGGTAACAATGACGTTGTTTGGAGGTTTAGTCATATCTTGAGCCGGATAGCTGTCAAATCCACAATAAAACCCCTTTTCACCAGGTACCAGACCGGAAGTTCTTGGGGACAACATAAGATTGGCATCCGGCGCTCCATGGAAGTGGGCTTGAGGTTGATGTGGCAAAGGCGGATAAGTGCCATACCGCGGCGCTTGTGATTGCTGTGAATACATCGAGGTGCGTCGAGCTGCATAGGCTAGAGTGGAATGGTACTCTTCAGGACTGTATGGAAGGCTTCCATCAAGTTGATAACTCAAAGGTCTCCTACGGCTTATTGTGTTTATCGGCGAAGAAGTCGAGGGATTGTGATTATTGGGAGATCCCCTATCTTCTTTCGCAGAATAGTTGTAGTTCGTAAGCTTATCTTCATACGAGGATGGCAGCGTAGGAGGCGATTCACCAAGACCTATTAGGTTATTTGGAGAGCTGGAAAACGCCGGAATATTCTTTGCCCATTCGTTTGTATTGTGCGTGACCGAAGAGCCTTGAGAGGTTGATGATAGGGCGTCTAACATAGGAGATGTCACAGAACATTCATTTTGTGTAGAAGCTACAGGCTTCGTCTCTGGAGATGGAGTCTGAGATGTCATCGCGGAGGATTTGTTCTTACTAGACGTGTTGAAAGATTAGCAACTGAATATGCCCAGAGGTTCTTCATCAATTAAGTAAACTCACGAGGATTTCGCTGCATTACTCCTCGTCACCGCAGCCATAACTCCTCCAGTACCACCGCCATCCTTCGCCGACCCATTCTTTTTGCTGTTCTTGGTGGGAATTTGCACTCCAGCTGAAGAGCCTTTCTGTCCAGTTTTGTTAGGTTGTGATGTTCCGCTTGAAGTATGGGTGATTTCGTTATCAAATGAGGTGGGCATTCAAATGGTTATGAGGTCATATAATGAAGAGTCGTGAATTTCTGCAGCTATTGCAGTGCTTAATATCTAGGACTCAATATCTAGGACTCGGTCGTCGCCGAAGATTGATTAAATGATGAGGGCGCGAGATGTTTCGAGTTTCCGACAACTTCCTTTGATTACAATTCCCGGGTTTCCTGAACAGTCGGGGATTCAGGAGAACACTCGGGGAGATGTCAGTAAAAGAATGTGATTTAAAGTGTGAACCACCAGTATTAAGATTTCTTTCATGTATGTGCGATTATGTTTTTAGGGAATGTAAAGTAATGTTGATAGATAGGTATGAATTTATTGTAAAGTAGTTGTTGTTGTTGTCGCTCTTTCTTTGTAAAAGAGCTCCTGGGAGTCTAGGTAGGTAATGAGATGCTATGCTAATATGTTAACCGGTACCGTAACTGCCCAGGTGCGATCCTATTGTTATGTTTGCGGTAATCATAGAGGGGCTGAATGCCAAGAGTGGGGAGATCATGTTCATATGTTCATGTTCTTCATGTTCATGTTCATGTATTCCTACACCTTGGGGGCGGCACGAGTTGACTGGTATTGAATGACACCAGCCCGTCATTTGTTACATTATGATTCAGATATGGATATGTATGTTATCTACCTAATTAGATGAAATATAAATAAATATATTAATAATAAGGTGAATATAATTCATTCTTATATTCATCTATTATCAAGTGACTATTTCACTCATTGTACGTACTACTATCATTCCTGTTAGGAGACGTACTAGGTAGATACGGCTACTCTCCGCATGCCCTTTGTGCTAATTATACTTCAAGCCAATCAAGGTTCCAATCTAGATTGTCTACTCGAGTAGATGACTTCCATATACCTCCAGCTATACCGATACTACACAGCAATATGCGTTCTATCTGATGGCCTGAGTAGAAAAGGTCCTCCAGGGCTGTTCTTTCAATGACTGCCAGGACCTGCCTTTGTAGTACTAGGTACGAAGTAGCACCCAGACAAATATTTAAGTAGCGCAGTTGATGACATTCATTAGGAACTCAATAAAAAGTCATGGGACTAATCTGAACATTCAGCTTATTACCTACGCAATAGACGAATGACTACTCCGTAGACTGACTGTTGTTTCTCTGCAAATCTGTCAATCTTCCTATTCACGCTACTACCTACTCTATCTGTAGATACTACCTAAGTACTAGGAAGATATGCGCTATACTGCGTCGGTATTGGGTATTGTTACTGTTTCCATCCATCTTACCTACTAGGTATCGACGTGCTATCTAACCAAGTATTTGTCTCAAAAAAGGGAGCTGGCCGTAATTTCAATCCTTCAAAGTGTCACTACAGTCAATATCTAGGTAGGTACTCTATACATAATAATCTCCCCATTGACTCATGGAATAAACCGAGTATGACCTAAATCATGAGCTATATCATGAGTCAAGCATCCTGATTTCGAGAGTACGCCCGTGATAGCATAGAAAACTTCGATTTCCAACTAATACCATCACCAAGACCATAAATCAAGAAATGATATCTAAATATCGTGGGTATTTTTATACATACACAAATTCCTGGCAGATGCCGAAGAGATCCTGCCCAGCCTTTCCATAATTTGCGCCGGACCTTCCACAGGCTCCCACTGACTACCAGGCGAACTTATAATGACTTCAATGGCACGTAAGCGTAACATTTCTCTGTCGCGACACCAATCCCATTAAACAAATCCACCCGAGTATAACCCCATTTACGCCTTCTTCTTCAAAGCAGCCTTCGTTTTGGCAGCCTTCTTTCTGTTGCTTCTGATCATAACCACACTCAAAAAGGACCCAACTACAGCCGATGCCAATAATATGAGGATAACAGGTATTCTGATTGCCCAAACTCGAGGAGGGAATACATTCTGCAGAGGATGATCGGAGTCGACGAATGGCTGGTCCTGACAGTTAGCTCCAAAGCACTCTTTTGATCAAGGCAAAATATCCGTACCATAAGCAGAGTCCAGATGGTGTAGTAAAGGAAGACGAAGGAAGCAGCGACAAGCATCGCGAGGCCAACGAGTTGATCGAGCTGCGAATGTTAGCATAGCATTCAGGGTAACTTGCGAAAGATCAGCTACACGCAGGATGAATATATCTTACCATTGTTGCAATAGACTTTTAAAGGAGTGTGGTAAAATCAATCCGAGTATCGGAAACCTAGAGATTATAAGGTAAGCTTTTTTGCTTGCTTTGTAGAATGAATATTGCAAAAAAAAACAAAAAACAAAGTCGATTGATTATTCAAAAGTTTATGAAAGTTTATATTAGGTATTGGTAGGTAGGTACCTACATTAGATTCCTGTTAGTCAATCTGGTCTTTCGCAATACAGGGAGTCCCACCAATGCGTGCACGGATTCATGGAAGGGTGTGAGGTGAGGCTCTGCAAGTACGAGTCTTGCTCTCGACCCATACAAAAGAATCCCATATTTCAAAGAAGCACTTTTATAAATTCAATATAAATAAAATTTAATATATTAATTCTTAAGAAATTATAACATGTCATACATTATAAGCAAATATTAGTTATCTAGAAGTTTCAAATCAAAATAACAATCAATTGATTTGATTTCGAATTATCATCATGGAACTTGATATTGATATCTGAGGTTTTAGGGTCGCGATCAGGTCACGTGCAAATACCTTTAGCGTGTTATCGACTCTAGAACTCTATCACCTTTTCAATTCACGTCATTTTCTTCTGAACATTCAACTCTTCAACCCTCCAACCTTCCAACCCCATGAGTTGAAGTTTCAACATCAATCGACATAATCTGAACATCTAAATCTTCAACCGGGCAATTTCAATTTTCAACTTCAATCAATTTAATCATGGAGGAAGAGAAGCAAGCCGCTGCGAAGGCCGAATATGAAAAACTTCTTACAATGCGATCCGGTGGTACATATATTCCACCTGCGCGCCTGCGAGCACTACAATCCCAGATTACCGACAAATCGAGCAAAGAATATCAACGAATGGCATGGGAGGCCTTAAAGAAGTCGATCAACGGTTTAATCAACAAGGTCAATGTCTCCAATATCAAGCACATCGTACCAGAGTTATTTGAGGAGAATTTGATTAGAGGCCGAGGGCTATTCTGTAGGAGTATCATGAAGGCCCAGGCTGCTAGTTTACCATTTACACCGATATATGCCGCCATGGTCGCGATTGTCAACACAAAGCTTTCCCAAGTTGGAGAGCTTCTTTTGAAGCGCCTTATAGTACAATTCAAAAAAGGGTTTAGAAGAAACGACAAGGCAGTGTGCCTGTCTGCTACCACATTCATCGCTCATCTTTGTAATCAACAGGTATCATGGGAGATAGTCGCGGGCGAAATTTTGCTATTACTTCTCAACAAACCGACGGACGACAGTGTTGAAATTGCGGTTGGATTAATGCGCGAGGTAGGTCAACATCTAGAAGAGATGAGTGGACCTATGGCTCTGATGGTATTTGATCGGTTCAGAAATATATTGAATGAGGCAGATATCGACAAACGGGTGCAATACATGATTGAGGTTCTCTTCCAAGTTCGAAAAGATAAATATAAAGATAATCCTGCGATCAAAGAAGAGTTGGATCTGGTGGAGGAGGAAGATCAAATCACACACAGAATCCTCTTGACTGCTGAGATTGACGTCGAAGATGGACTCAACATTTTCAAATTCGATCCCGAATGGGAACAAAACGAAGAGCTATACAAAAAACTCAAAGCAGAAATTCTTGGGGAGGGAAGTGACGACGAGGATGAAGACGACGAAGACGATGATAGCGAGGACGATGAGGAGAAAAAGGAAGAAAAGGCATTGGAAATCAAGGACCAAAGCAATACGGACCTTGTCAATCTACGACGAACTATATACTTGACAATCATGTCCAGTATCGATCCCGAAGAATGTTGTCACAAGTTGATGAAAGTCACGCTACCACCTGGACAAGAGCCGGAACTTCCTTCCATGGTTGTTGAATGTTGCTCTCAGGAGAGAACGTACTCAAAGTTTTATGGCCTTATCGGGGAGCGATTTGCGAAGATAAATCGTCTTTGGACTGACCTTTTCGAGCAATCATTTGCAAAATATTATGATACCATCCATCGTTATGAAACGAACAGACTACGAAACATTGCGAGATTTTTCGGCCATCTTCTTAGCTCTGATGCCATCGGCTGGCACGTTTTGTCCATCGTACATCTTAACGAAGAGGAGACAACGTCGAGCAGTCGTATATTTATCAAGATTCTTTTCCAGGATTTGTCGGAAGCAATGGGAATGGCAAAACTGCAAGCTCGCCTGAAGGATGATATTCTGCGACCTTATTTTGAAGGGATCTTTCCCCATGATAACCCTCGCAACACGAGGTTCTCCATCAACTACTTTACAAGTATTGGCATGGGTGCTATTACGGAAGAGATGCGCGAATATCTTCAGAACATGCCAAAACCAGCGCTGCCAACACTACCAGCCCCGGTTGAATCGGACTCTGACAGCTCTGTTTCCAGTTATTCATCGTACTCGTCCTATTCACGATCCCCCTCGCCCATACGAAGACGATCCCTCTCACCCACACGAAGACGATCCCTCTCACCCGTACGAAGACGATCCCCCTCACCCAATTCACGATCTCCCTCGCCCAGAAGAAGACGATCTCCCTCGCCCAAACGAAGACGATCTCCCTCGCCTAGACGAAGACGCGACTACAGTATTTCTAGATCTCCACCACCAAAACGACGCCGAAGATCTGATACTTAGGGTTGTTCGCGTTTTGGTCAGACATTATAGCTAGGAAGGGTGACTATATCAATTTGCATTAGTTAAATTTATTTAATTCTAAACTTAATTTTATACTGATACTGATGAACGACTGTGTTCTCAATCTTCCGTTGCGTGAACGAAAATCCTGAGTGGAAACGACAGATACGCCAGACTGTATGCATAGTCTATTTCTGCAGAACATTTGGAAATCACTAAGTTCCACTGTTTTCGAGAGCTCTGACTATTCATCAACCGTAATCATCGGATATGATTTAAGCCATATTACTTTTTGGCGCTACCAGTACTTGTATGACAACTTTACCGCTCGAGTCAGCTGTTTGAATTATACTTGCGATGGATTCATATGATTACCCGAAGAACAACGATAGGGATTTCGTCATAGACACACAAGCTTCGAGTTACCTTAGAAATGATTCATTGGTCTCGTGGACGAGGGCAAACGTAAATCCGGGGCAAAACGCTCATTTCTTGCGTTTTTGAGGTCGGCAGTGTGGAGTTCTTCAACGTCTTGGATTTCTAGGTATGCGTATTGTACGGAATGTACTGGTTCCACGAGGGCATTCCGAACCCCGAGTTTACGATTGTCGACAGGTGAATCCAAAGATCCATTTATCTGTTTGTACGATTTAGACTCGATTTCAATCCAATCCCGCCAGAGATATTGCATTGTATTTTAGGTGTTTATCAAATCACGCAAACATGTACCCCTTTCTCACTGGCGACAAATTCTTAGATATGTGTAGGTAGACTTTCAGACCTTCGGATAGACAACAATAGACAATGACAAACATATTCCTACTCCCAAAAGCAGCTTTTCTTGAATATCCGAACAAGGGTATAGACCAGGTTTAATACCAACTCAACCGGGGACTTGTAGTCAAGGCGTAGAAGGCGTGGAAGGGGATCACATACCGACCGAGATTCCACTAAGCTCAGTGGAGATGATGTTCAATCTGAGTAAGCAAGGTCTTGCATCTGTAAGCAACCTCCCAACCACCAATATGAAAACTACCTACCACGAACCCTACACACCACCCAACACCAGCACATCAGTAAGTGCGTGATGGCCAATAAAAAACAGTCTATCCAAATCGCCAACTCTTTTGTTTGGACTATTGCTTGACTGGCTGTCTCACTGTCAAACTGTTCAACCGTCTCAAATGCCTAATCTACCCGCAATTTGTCACCAAGACTCCAAAGCAGGAGACTGTTCTACCAGATGCTGTGCTACTACTACCACCACCACTGCCATATGTGAATCAAATTGACCCTTGTCAACTCACTCACTCACTCACTCCTACTCTACTCTACTCTACTATATTCGTACATCTTCCGCCAGTCAGCCACGAAATATGAACTGTTCGAGGGATCAACTGATTCCCAACACCTCCATTGGTGCATTAGCAGCTTCAACCTTTTCGATGCAGCCCGATTCCCGTCCATTCGGAAAATCTATACAAGGAATATGGAATCAGCCAAGGACACATGCTGCACAGAATTCATAAGCCAGAATTAATTTAGCCTCCTTGGTTTACATTACCTCACATGTTAACGAATCATCATGAATATTGTCGACTGGAACATCTTACCGAGTGTACTTGTAATATTGAGCAAAGATCCTCAGCGCGTCAGCACAGTTTGTAAGGCTAACGCTGCCTCACTCACTCCCTGCCAAACCCACTTTCATTTATGAGTCTATTATAATATTACCACGAGGAATCCTTTCATGTTCAATAATGAAGAAAGCTATGCAATAGAGCTTAGAATGCATGGTGCACAGTGCACAACGTCCTTCATCCAATTGTCCCAATCCATGGCTGGCGCCGCATTTGTCATTTGACTACTTTCTTCTCTTATTTTCTCCATTGTAAGGTACATATTTCAGATGGTGTGCAGACAGTACCTAGATCACAGGGCTATCTGCTGCATACGCCTGAGTCTATCACGTTTCTTACCTCTTGTACAGAGGACAACATGTAAGCAGTGACCTCTTATCATACCTGACTCCAAGTCCTTGAATATTTCTTGGATACTAATGACTCCTACGATATAGACTGTATCGACAGAATATATCTCCCATGTGCGTTTGATCGTTCAAAATCGATTTCAACGAAGATATTACCAGAGATTAGAAGGACGGATGGATGGACCATTGTTCACAGTCCCAGTAAAACCGTGGCATTGGCATTGGCATTGGCATTGGCAGTGCGGTGATGGATGCTCGATCAAAGGAGCTCCCCCAATCGAATCGATCAGGAGTTAAACGTCCTTGGGAAGACGATACAAAATTACCGACACAACAAAATGGAATTAGTAATGGTTGGTATGGCGGGACATTGCCACCAATTGAAGCGGGACCATTTTCGCGGCATCCAGTATCCGGCAATCCAGAAAACTGGACGATCCAAAGCAACAAATATACTCGGAATGGCGGAGGTTCTATTGTGAAAAGGGTGCGTTATGAGGGGAACGAATACAATAGAGTACCGAGAGTGGATCTAGACGCACATGAGAAAATGCCACCATCTCAGGCACATTGTAAGTGTTAAAAACAACCTGGAACCAAAAGCCACGTTTGATCGCTAACTCAACTTTTAATCTTTAGATCCAACTAGATATGATCATAATCGGGCGACCCAGAATACTTCCATTTCTGGTCAAACTTCTCAGGTGACAGCAAATGACTCCCCTCAAGATATATCTAATCTATGTCGTCAATGCAGGCGGCAGGCTACATTTGATCACAAAGAAGAATCTTTACCAGAATGCTGCGAGCATTGCCAAAAGAACCCTGAACTTGCCCTTGTTACGCAGGCTTGCAGCATTGGGCTTACTCAGCTAACGGAGACGCTCCGTTCGGGTATAGATTCCGAGAAGCGTGGTATCAATCCAGTAAGTAGAAATAAAGTGCTTCGTTTTTATTATGCAGAGGGTTTATTTTGTCCATACCTATATGCGCTCCTGCGAATCGTGCTTACAAAAAACTAGGCTCATTCACAGCTGCGTCTTCTTCCTTCTGGGGATCCACCTCCAATTATTGACTTTGGGCTGAAACAAACACTCCACTGGTTACTTGCCAAAATCAATAACGTTAATGAACTTGCCGATAAGTTTGTTCAACAGGTCCCTCCTGGCTCTTCAAAAGCCCCCTTCAATAAGGATGTTTTCAGTGCGATCAATGGCGTGACCCGAGATGGCCCTTTAGACATCACGAAGCGACGTATCGATGATGATCACCAGAGACCTTTGTTGAACAACATTGACAACGCTGACTCTAGAATGCATCAAGGACGCAGGTTGTCGGCTATGCTAGCTAGTGAAGATCTCCCACCTATAAGAACACAATCTCCCTACCACCATGCCCCCTTGTCCATCGACAATACGAGTCAGAGGCTCTCGAGTATGAATCCTCCACCTGCCCCAAACCGACAATCATCGTCTCCACCAGGTCGAGCTTTCCCCTCTCCGACGTCGCTAAATTTCTCATCTCCTTCGAGATCAGCATCATACGGGGGTCCGTCTGGCGGCCCGCCTCAGCCATTAAGCCTTCATGCACCTGGCAATGTTCTACCTCCCATCACAGTTACGCAATCATCAGATAGCGCTTTACAGACTCATACAGCAGCGCTTCAACATGAAGTCTCCATACAAAAGATCGCATTAACATCTTTGCAAAGCGAGCACGATAAACTTCTTGCCGCATTTTTGCGCTCTCAAAGCCGAGCGAGCGCCCTTGAGAAAAAGCACCAGGTGTCTGACATTGAAATATTCGAGCTCACTGAAGAGAAAGCGCGATTGCATTCTCAAGTTCTTGAATTAGAGGGAGACGTCGAGGATCTTGCGAAAAGTAGGAACTCCTATCGGCAAGCAGCGGTACAAGACGGGGCACAGTACGTTGAGATTGTTAAGATGGCTAGTCAATTGGAAGAAAAGACCGGCGAGGAACGAAAGAATTGGAATAAGTTGAAGCTTGAGATGGAGCAAAGGATCGAAGAATTGAGTACTGGGATGAAGACTCGTACGCAGGACTCCAGTGCGACCTCAGTCATACCGATAGGAACGGGAAGCGATACGCTATTACCTTGTGAGCCTAAGAAGTATGATGAATCAACTGGTATCATAGCAACAGAATCGACCAGTAATGCACAGCTCGATTCACCAGATGACCAGGCCAATCTTCTCAAAGCAGAGATCGAGCGCTTGCGAAAGCGCTGTGAAGAAGTAGAGGCCGCATTGAGAGCGGTAAGGCAAGAAAGTCGATCAATGGAAAGCATTGTAGAAGCATTGAGTAGGGCTGGAAAGAGTATTTTACAAAAAGTTGAAAGTGTCTCTCTAAGTCCTGAAATACAGCCCGATTCGCACCCAGATTCACAACTCGAGCCAGGGAGAGACCTGGCGTTATTCGAAGAATAAAACTCTCACGCGATACGATACAAAGATAAATTCCGCGATTATGTATTCCTTTTATGCAGTAACTCATTCGGAACAGCATTTATTCATTACAGGAGTAGGGGAGATTCTGCTCAGGAATGTGGTTGGATGGCGGTTGGATGGAGTTATTGGGGGGTATACATGGAGAGATACAGATGATTCGGTGCAGTTTTACAGCACACAAGAACTTTCTAAATATCATTAGACATATTCTATGATCTAGATGTCAAACAATGGTTCTGCTCATGTCTGTGATCACATATCGACAACAAGAGAAGAGAATTTGTGTATGAATATGAAATATAACGGTGTTTCGTTATAAGCGATAATTATTGATATCCGATTGGCCAATACTGCAGTGAATCCACTTTCATCCCTCGCCAATCTCGAGCCAGTCAAATTGTCAAAGCTCTGTTTCCCGCGACAACTCTCTTACAAATCTGTAACTTCACGAATCTTCATCAACCGCTTTACCCCGAAAATCGCCCCTAAACATTCATGACCAGCCTCACAGCATTGGTTCATAGTAACTTTATGCTAAGGACTTGAAACGCCAGTGGACTGTCTCATGTAATTTTAGGTTTTTAGGGGAGAGTGTATTCTTCCCATCGTAGGTTTTGAATTTCTTCTTTCCTTTCTCTCTCACGTTGTCTTCTGCATTGTCAAGAAAGCGCCAGTGAAAAGTGTGCTGCTACTTATCTTCTGTTGATCGGATCGCATTATATACCCTTCGAATTGATTTATACGTACATCGCCTGTACTTTGATATACGATAGCCGCCGGTCGAGCCCATTGTCAGTTTCTCTTTCGAAGCTTACATCCCCAACTTGTTGTCTTCGTCTGCATATCATCACACTTCGACCCTCGATATTTACACAGCACAAAAAACGAAAATGGGACAAGCATTCTCCGGCCCCAATGCCTTCAAATGGTTGGGATTTACACCCAAAGCCACGGCAGTCTTACAAGCAAGCCCTTTTCTCTTCGTCGAGTTAATTCTGGTTTTGATCGGATTGTTTGTGTTGGGTGGACTTGCTTGGTGGATTCATTATGAAACGAACAAGCCTTATGCGAAGCCGAAGGTTAAGAAGGATGCGAAGAAATAGAAGGGAGAGATAGGGTTCGGGCGGTGTGTAGGGGGAATGGAGGAAGGTTATACGAACGAGAAGCTATTTCGGAGCAACATGTGGAGAGGGAATTTATGAAGGCGTTTGTTGAGCGATGTGAGAAGGTTCGAGATGATGTGCTGGGCACTGAATGGATATGATATAAGGGCTGATAAATAATATGTGGTGTGATTTGATTTGGAGAAGTTTTGGATATTGGGAGACAGAGCACAACAACAATGATGTTTGGTTATGGCTGTGTGGTGATCAGAATGAAATGATTATATCCCGGAGGTGTCTTATGTTTTTCATGTTTGCTTCCTGTATTTGTTTGGCATTTGCATCTTGTTTTCTGCTCCCTTTACACATTCTACAATGTAATCCAAAATAAGCAGTTTTTTTCTAGACACCCGAATGTATGATTGCTTGATTTCGACATTTCCATCAATAGCATGAACCAATACATATCAGAGTGATGATGCGGGATGTAGCGTACAATAGGCACTACTGATAAATAAATCATCCGCCTTATTACATGGCTACAAGCTGTGCTGTAGACCACCTGGGCAATCTCCTCGGGCGAAAGTGATAGCCTCATCCGGTGGGAAATTGGGATTATTGTATCTTGACTCGAAAGTTCAGAGTATATGGATCGATTATCAGACGAATCCCCAAATCATCAATACTATTTGGTCTCAAAATGGCAAGGACGAGATTTCGTTGTTGAAGACTGAATTGGTAGTTCAATACATCTGAGCTCGAAACTCCAGCGGGGAGCTCTGCTGTATAATTCGGGAAGACTTCTTGTATACCCCGTATGGCATGATTAGAAGAATGCATCTTATATTTGCCAAGCTATGTTCTGGCTTCGTTGTTGTGTTCCACAAGTAAGCACTCTAGCATTTGACGTTATTCGATAGGTTTACTTCATCCATCCTGTAGTCTTTTGTTGATCAGGCATAAGCTCTCTGGTCCATTTCGCAAGTAATCATTGATAGTGTATTCCCTTGATATATCTGGGAATCTTTGGGCGTCTGGAAGATGCAATATACTTCAATGTTTATTCCATGCACATGGCCCAATTACAATGTTTTAGTACAAATCAAAGATGTGAAGGAGAAGAATCTATTTCCAAAAGTTCGAAGTAGACTTAAATGTTCAGCACAGTAATAATAGTATCAGCATCTGCCAACTTTTTCTTAACGGGGACATTGCTACATCATTGATATATCGATGTTAGAACTTCCAGTCACATCATGCATATCACATCAACGCTCAGGATTGCAAAGCGAAACCAAACTACTAATGGCCAGGAATATTCCATTCGATACAAAGCGCTAATCAACATACAAGTTATAGCTGTTTCCATCCACCAAGCCAATCCATGGACATTCAAATATCAACCCAAATACGAACCTCTGCGCATCATATCCACATTATTCGGCGAATACGGTCCACCTCACACCATATGCAGAGCATCTACCCACGGTGTCTTCCCCTTCAGCCATCTCCTTCCTACATCCCTCTCATTCATCTCTCTTGCTATGGTCCTCAAAGGATTTTCCATGAGGTCCCTAGCCTCTTTGCGCTTCTTTAGTTCTTGATTAACAGGCTTCAGCTCAATCTTTAATTGTACTATCTGTTCCGACAGATTTATGTACTTGATTTGCCATTTCTGTAGTTGTTTGTATATGTTTTGTTGATCATCTCCCCAAACCGAAGCTTCCATATTTGGATAACCATCGGCAGTCGTTGGTAGAAGTGAAGAATGTTCATTTTGCTTATACTCGAGAACAAGCAGCTGGCGCTGCAAATCTAGTATTTGAATCTCGAATTCATTCGCCTTCGAACGTAGAAGTTCTGTCGATGGAAAATCTTGGTGCCGTTCTGGTTGGATTGGGGGAGAAACAGAAGTTGTACCGTATGGCCGAGGATAACATTGGTCAAGATGTGGTTGAGTGGAAGCATCGGCAGGGAATGTGCGGGAATTGAATTTCCTCATCTTAGCTGCTTGAGGCACTGTAAACCTGGTGACCCTTTCTGGAGCCTGCCAAATTTCAGACCTGAAATTGCCCCCCCTTCTTCGAGCTAGGATACGGCTGTTAGGAGGCGGCTGGTTGAGAGTTAAAATGCGACTGGCAACATTAAGATCTTGCCCCCCTCCGGAATATCGTGAGACTCGGTCAGGATGGTATGTGACAATCGCGGGTGGTGTGCAGGCTGAAGATGCATGGCTATATGGCTGATTTGGAGGGGATAGATCACCAAATATTATTGTTGTGACAATGGCATCGTTGAAGTAATCTTCTTGTGCTTGATACGGGGGTGGAGGCACTGATGGAGGCGGGCTATCATCGTGGTCCATGGATTGGCTACTTGATTCCCGTTCGGGGCTTTGAGCATCTCGTGTGAGTATTCCCACATCAAATTCGTGCTTTTCTACCATGATAGTGGATGAAGTTATATTCCCCTCGGAGTAGCCTGGGATGAATATGCTGTTTGTTGTGAATGTGATAATCAATGACTTGGTTAAAAGATGTGGAAACGCTGGTTCCCCTACCAGCTGCTATAAGGATAGAGATAGATTCAATGAAGTATTTGGAAATAGGTGAACGAAAGTAAGGACCACAATATCAAGAAACAGGGAACCCAGTGAGGAATTTTACTTAATCATTAACACCTGCCAAACTTTGCTAAATATGTGAAGACCTTTCAAGAGGCAGGGACGTTGCATCATGCAGAAGTCATAGTCTTGATAAGCTAATAAGTCTGCTTCGTAATTTCAGAGTTTTTAGTCTTGCGTACGGCAAGAATGACTTGGCCGAATGATTTCCAGTTGATGTACGCTGGCATTAATCTTGAATATTATATAGGAAAGTGTTCCTTAGCACTCAAATTTAGACTTCGATATACAGGTTGAGAAACCCCTTTAGCCCTCCTCTTAATATTTTCTTGACCTAACCAGTTATTTGAGGCTGTAGATCTGGAAACCCATAGCCCTATTATGTATTACATTTATTCAATTGTCGAAGCCTTCACCTTACCCCCTTTTGCTGGCCGTGGCTACCTTCTTCTCCGCTTTGGCAAATATTGGCCCGGTAGAGAAAATATTAGGCAAGAACTTGCCAACTCGGGCTTGGTACTCCTGATAATCTGGATATTTCTTGGCGGTTATGAGTTCCGTGAACCAAGTCGAGGCCTGGAAAAGGATTAAGTATGACATGGCACCGGCAAATGTCCAGTTAAATACCACTTCACTAGTCCAGCAACCCCACATGTATAGTACCACCCATATAGTTTGTTCGGCAGCGAAGTTTGGATGTCTGCTCAAGGACCAGAGGCCGGAGGTAACGAAACCACGGTCGAGTGACTCTTGGTCGAATCCTCCTTGTACTTTAGCAGTCTTCAAGTATCGTTGCTTAGCGGTTTGGTAGTCTAATTTCGAATGTGTTAACAATTTGCGGGCAGGAATCAAGAATATCTATAATCACATACTCCACTGTTGCCCATCTGCAAAATATTCGAGCACCACAAGAGTTACAAGGCCTCTAGAAAACACCGTATCTGCCGTCGTCCAAGGCGCTCCATATCGTGCGGCCAAGAGCATGACATATGATGGTGTTGCAATTAAAAAGAGCAGAATGCTTTGTGCGAGCGATATGAAGACGACATTAAAGACGAAAAATAGTGCTGGGGGAATCTTTTCTCGAAGGACCTCCCTTAACAGCGGTTAGCCTGAGCGTAAACCTGTGCCTGGGAGAAAATATACCAGCGATAATCTTCAGATCCAATACTATAACCACCTTTTCTCCAGTAATTGAAGGTCAAACGTAACTGTTGTTTGTCAAAATCAACCCAATAAACCAAGAGACATGTTACATACACTCCATATTATGCTAAATGCAAGTACATTGTCTAGTCGCCCGGCTGGTAGACCAGATAGATGTGCATAGATGGCAAAGTGGGCATTATATATGGTAGGCAAGATACTCCAGCATCTGTCAACCTGGGAATAGTTTTTGTTGACTTCCGAAACTAACAAAAATACAGGCGTTAAGAACAATGAGAATGCGAAGGCGGATATGAGTGGATTCGTAGCTAGATAGATATTTTGAAGCTCAGTAGGATTCGAATAGGATTGAAGTAACTGCTGAGGTAAGTCATACAACTGTGGCAAGTATGGCAAGACTGTCTTCGTAATATTTGAGCAATCCTCGATTGCTTTGATGACCGGCAAAGCCATGTTTGCGAACGAGTTATTTTCTCTTTGCTTGACAGGCAGGAAGGTAGGTAGGCAGCTTAAGCTACTCTAATATATCCTCAAGTTTAGAGAAATGAGGTTAGGAAAATGAAGTGAGATTGACCAGAAGGTGGATTAGAGAGGTGAAAGAGGTGAAAGAGATGAAAAGAAATGGTGGAGTGAAAGCTTGGAGCTTTAAATAAAATGACATCGTTTTTCGGTACCTACCTACTAGGTACCTACTTACACTGCAAGGCTACGAGGCTACGAGGCTACGAGGCTACGAGGCTACGAGGCTACGAGGCTACGAGGCTACAGAGTACGAGGCTACCTAATAAAATCTTGTTTGTCAAGTCAGTCAAGTCAATTATACGAAGTGTATGATCTTCAAGTAAATTGAATCCATTTTTCTGTGTAAATCCTTGACAACGCTTTTACGACTTTATCCACAACACGTAAATTCTATAAAGCTGGGTAACACAAACAAGCCTTATGGATCCAGACGTTTGTTTGCACCGCAGAGGGAAGTATGAGTAAAAGGTTATCATCCCCCAAGGCCCTTCAGGATTAGGAAATAAGGATACAACACACGTGAATCTGCTACCGAATTTATCAAGATGGCTCCGAAGATTCTATGTGTTGCAGAGAAACCCTCTATTGCAAAAGCTGTAGCTAATCATTTAGCAGGAGGTAGTGCTCAAGCTGTAAGTCATCCAATCAAATCAAGATTTACTCCATCGTCTAATCATGAGACCAGTCAAATACTCGTAACAAATACATCAAGAACTACTCATTCAATTTCGATTTTGGTGGGAGATGGGGCAATTGTAATGCGGTGATGACCTCTGTGTTGGGGCATCTTACCACTCTTGATGTTGCCCCCTCTCATAAGAAATGGGATTTTCCTCCACCCGAAGATCTCTTCTTTAATGCAGGAGTCATCGAATCTGTTGTTGATGTACCTTGACCTTTCCCTTCGTTTTGATTTCCCCCACTGATACATTTGTGTAGGACAAGAAAAGTATCGCACAGAACATCGAGTCTCAAGCAAGAGGTGCCAAGGCTCTTTTCATATGGACTGATTGTGACCGTGAAGGGGAGCACATTGGTGGTGAAGTCAGAGCCCAGGCACTCAAAGGTAACCCACGAATTGAGATCAAAAGGGCAAGATTCAGTAATATTGAGCGGGCGTAAGCAAAAATGCAGTTTGCAATTTCAGAGCTGTTGCTGATTATAATTAGGCATGTAATTCAAGCCGCCAAGAATCCAGTTGATCTAGATCAACGTCAAATAGATGCGGTAGCTGCTCGTATAGAACTTGATCTGAGAATTGGATATGCGTTCACGCGGTTTCAGACGACCAATCTTCAAAAGTTAGGAGGACCATTGGAAAAGGCCATGATGAGCTATGGTGATCAATTTTAGTTCCTCCCTAAAAGAGATTTGCATACTAACTTCGTTATAGGCTCTTGTCAGTTTCCTACCCTTGGTTTCGTCGTCGATCAGTATTTCAAGGTGAAGAACTTTGTACCCGAACCATTCTGGAGCATAAAGGTAACACATAGTCGGGAAAATATGAATGTAGTTTTTAACTGGAAGCGCAATCGTCTGTTTGACCGTGCGGTGGTTATCATAATATTTGAGCGCTGTCTTGCTGCAAAAATTGCCAAAGTCACCAAGGTGCAGGAGAAGCCAACCAAAAAGTGGAAGCCTCTTCCTCTAACTACAGTAGAGTTACAGAAATCGGCTAGTCGATGGTTACACATGAACAGTCAGGTAGCTATGACTGCAGCCGAGAGCCTCTACAACAAAGGATTCATTAGTTACCCAAGAACGGAGACTGATCGCTTTGATAAAGGGATGAATTTAAGAGCTTTAGTGGAGAAGCAAGTTCAAGATAACCGCTGGGGACAGTTTGCCCAAAATCTCGTGAACGGAGGCTTTCACTGGCCTCGAGAGGGCCGAAACGATGATAAGGCACATCCGCCTATTCATCCCGTAACATACGTTGCATCGACCGCTTTGAACCCGCAAGAAGCTCGCATTTATGAATTTGTTGTTCGAAGATTCCTAGCCTGTTGCTCAGAGGATGCAAAGGGGCAGGCAACCGACGTCGAGCTTGAATACGGAGACGAAATATTTCATACACATGGATTAGTAGTGCTTGAGAAAAACTACTTGGATGTCTATGTTTACGAGAGATGGAATAGTAGTATGCCACTGCCAAAGTTTACCCTAGGAGAGAGATTTGAACCCGATGAGGCTATGATTACGGATGGAATGACTACAGCCCCAGGATATCTAACAGAGCCTGATCTCATTGCCTTGATGGATGCAAACGGAATTGGTACTGATGCAACTATGGCCGAGCATATTGCTAAAATAAAAGAGCGGGAATACGTATTTACTAGGCCGAAGCTAGGTGGGGCTGCCGCTGACAACAACGATGACAACGCGCCAGCTGCAGGACGTGGCGGACGCGGTGGAAGAGGGGGGAGAGGAGGGAGAGGTGGGAGAGGAGGTGCTGCTGCAGATGCCGGAGGTAGAGGTGGAGTTGAAGAATTTATTCCGACCACACTTGGAGTTGCCTTAGTGGAAGGCTATGATAATATGGAGTTCGAAATCAGCCTCAGCAAACCGTTTCTACGAAAACAGATGGAGCTCAAGATGAAAGCTATATGTGAAGGGCAGAATACACGTGGCGATGTTGTTAGGGAAAGTCTAACGCAATATCACCGGGTTTTTCTGGACTCCAAAGAGAGGTTAGATGTCTTGAAAGCAGTAAGTGACATCATTGACTCTACTCTCCCCACCCCTAAGCAAAGGTTAAATTTTTAGCTTGCAGTACGCCTAAAAATTTAACATTTGCTTAGGGGGGGAAGGTATTCCCATGGCCCCCACAACCACTAACGTATATTTTGTTGATTAGGCATGCCGAAAATATGTACTTAATGGTGGAGCTGGGCGTTAGCAATACCCACCTAATTTTGATTGGTTGACTGTTTGCAAATGATTGCATAATTAGCGTTCCCCATCCCATCTCCAGGCCGGTCCGTTGGTCTCTTCGGTTTCGTATGACGGATCGGGCACGAAGAGAGAACTCAGAGAAGTGTTCAGAATGCAAGCTTGCAAATTACTGTCCAACGATATCGGGCAATTCGAACAATCACTGAGTCTAACGATAGTCTTTACTATTCTTCAGCTTCGCTCCAAAGTCGGATATTCGGTAAGCAACCAACTTCTAAGTTCTAGCAGATTGTGCCACCTTGTCACCCTTACTTCCCACTTCCTCGGATCATGTGGCTTTTTTACCAAGTGATTCCTTGGAGAAGCACGACTGCAATCGAGTGGTTGATAATCGAAGCATAAAACTTGCATTATGAATTAGATAAGATTCCCGAACCTAGAAAACTACTCAGGTTTCGCCGGTTTCGCAATTCTCGTTTGGCTCATCCGGGTAAAGTTCACGGAATCGTTATCAGGGCAGGATTGTAGAACGTGGGGATGGTAATGGTCCTTACAGACACCATTTTGGTTTAGAAGTGGGGAAAACATCAACTACTTTTATAATCAACATCGTGGTTTACGATCAACGCGTACCCGGTAGGAGTAGATTCGTACCAATGGTTACGGTGTGTTTGCTGATCAGGGACCGTTCTTAGCCAAGAATCCAATGAGAAAGATTTGAAGGCAACGTGAGCGTTCTTATAATTGAATGTGCTTCCAAAGGATACCAAGATCTGTGGATTGTATGGAAGGGACCCCTAATGTCATGAAGCAACAGTAGCCTTGATGACTGTATCCGAGGCAAGCTGCCGTTTTCCCTGTAGAATAGAAGGATTAGGACTAGGACTAGGAGAGTAGGTAGTGGAAGATTAGTTTTGACTTAGAATATTCAGATATTTTAGTTTGTGCGTGGAGAGTGCTAGCCTGCTAGGGACGGACACTTATCGAAGTCCGTCGATCATTTAAGTTGGAGAATACGAGCAACAGAGTAGCTAGGTAGGGCTTTTGAATTCGGATGATAGATATGATAGGGTTCAGGTACAAGATAACCTAACGTACCCAAGTACCATAAACTGATATATATGTACCTAGTAGGAATTAGGGGCGATTTATGTCCATAGTATATCCGCTCTACATCCGGTTTTTAAAAGATTTTGTATGGTTCCAATCACTTCAACTAATTCCAAATTAAGCTATCATAGCGTGGATAATAACTCAAATCGAATGAAAAATACTTATGGTTGCAAGCACCTCAACGGTTTCAAAAGGGATGTAGTTTAGTCATTATATATTAGTCATCATTAAAACTTGAAGCTATTCAGAGTTTCTATAAGGGTTTTAATCAATCAGAGTACTTACCAGCACACCCCCCTATAAAACACTTCTCGATACTACTAAAATGAAATTTTAAAGTTTCCTATATTTTCTACATTTTAAAATTTTAAATATAATGTTTTTGAAGCTATATAGCGATAGCGAGTAAGCGCCACTAGTGTAGTATAAATTTTATGCATTGCCTTATAAAAGTTGTGCGGCTAAGTAATATAGGTATTAGGCTAGAGAAAAAGAAGTGGCTTGGGATCCCTGTATTTTCTAAAAGCTTATTGGATATAGCCCCTGCATTTTATTAGATGTAATTAGTTTCAATTTTAAATTTAAGATATAACTAATTTATTAATCTCAACTAGTTTATATTGTTTTAATTTAAACAATTATTATAACTTTAATTTTTAATCTAGCTTATAATGGATGTAATAATTTTATTGGATGCAAATATTGAAATAGTGGTGCGGTGGACATATATAGACCCTATTCCCTATAAGGTATGTACTTCGTAAATTGTCTATAAATTGATAAATTATTGAATCATTTGAACCAATGAAGATAATTCTTATTGGGTGTGTGACTTTGATTGCTCTTGTAGTCAGTCAGTCAGTCAGTCAGTCAGTCAGTCAGTCAGTGTCTTTCCAAGATTCTCTTAGCTGCTGCTCAGGTGAGCCAAAAATGTGTACTGTACTGTAGTATGAGGGAAATAAACACAAATCATAGGTACTAGGTATCTAAGCAAAGCTGAATGATGAGGATGATTGAGGTTTCAACCTTTAACCTTATTACCTAGTAGTAAGTTAGTAAGTTGTAACGTACAGTCAGAGTCTTAGAGTCTCAGAGACAAAAGTGTATTCGGGTGGTCACGGGTTAGTGTTCTTTCGGGGGTTTTCATATTTAGTTTGGATGATATATAAGTGGAGATGAGATTATAAATTTCAACAAATCATAAATCAAAGAGATTATAAATATTTTTAAGTCTTAATCAATGATTGGTTGAATTAATTAAAGACCGGCACCCCCCGAGCATAACTTTCAAGGACAGACTTAAAAGTAGGGGTCCCCCTAGTTACTGCCACGCCTAGATTACGTTCTTGGACTTATCACTATACTAACAAAGCCAACTGGGTAAACCCATGTGTCTATTCTATGGATTACATTGATCATCCTTCCATAAGCAAGCCAAACTCAAGAGAACAAAGGGAAAAGATACCACTAAATCACTAGTTTGTCCTAAATAGGTAATAATAATAATAATAATCATAATCAAAAGATACAATAACTGAAATTCCATAACATCAATACAATATTCACTTCAGACCAACTTCATCGCCTTTACTCATACATACATACCTACATATACGTCGCTGCCTCTTACTTTACTTTTGCAAACTTACTTCTTTGCTTTCTTTCTAATCGCAGTAGAGTTGGTTAGAGTCGATTCCCTCCTCCTCTTCCTCTTCCTCTTCCTCATTAAATTATAACTTCAGTTGCTTCCTTCCCCGGACCCGATCAAATAACTCAGTCACCTTTCGACGCCCACCATTCCCATCTTCCCAACTTCCCAACAACTTCACATCGCTTTCTACAATAAAGGTACCAGTCCATCCAGTTCGTTTCTTCAAGATACAATCACCAGTTGCTTTGTACCGCATTGCCAAATTATTCAATTCGATCGCAACGTTTCTATCGCAAATCGAAGTGAGTCAGCCCTCAAGGTGTAGGATTCTTCTGAGTCACCACCGTATTCATCACCACGCTTTTTGAAATAACTCAAATACTGATACTGTATCGCGCGCCTGCAGAGAAACCAACCAACTGATCCATTAAAAAAAATGGCTTCCACTGCTTCATCTGCTCGCAGAATCCCAACACCACTCGACCGAGACAGCTTGATTGCTGTAGCGGCTCGAAGTGTTCCCGCCACCAAGGGTGCTCTTCCTACTCCTCCGAACTCTATCTCCCCCAACCTACCTCCGCATGTTACCAAACCATTTGGTACTCGTTCGCCGTTACCTCAGCTCAATCTGGAGCATGTCGATTCTGACTTAGACTTACAAGATGGAAGTGGAAATGAGGGAACATCGGATATCGGATCGCCAGGGTTAGATACCACTGGTGCTATTACCCCTAGTCTATTGGCTAAGCACCATCTTCCGGAAATCTTGTTGGATCACGGCCCACTTGCCATCCGCCACATTATGGGATATCTCACTACTTCAGTCCCCGGCTTTTCTGGAATTCCTCCCGCGAAAGCTAGAAGACTTGTTGTGGGGGCTCTTGAGGGTCGTGGAAATGGCGGTGAGGCTGGCGGTGTAAAAGGAAATGTGTTGTTCGAGAAAGTGGGTTGGGGCAGATGGGACGCGAGACTAAAGGGGCATCCGGCTAGAATGGGTCGAGCTTTTGGAAATTCACCACCACCGAGTTTATCGGATTCTTATCCTATTGCAATGCCGATTGCCAACAATTCAGGCTGGTCATTTACCCGGACACGTCTCAATGAACCGGGTTCTAGTTGGGCCGGGGATTCGGCGATCTTTTCTCACGGAGATGATGTCTCGATGCCTGATGAAGCCGACAAAATGTCTTTGGATGGGGATGAGTCGTGTTCTTCCTCGTCTGAGCCTGGAGAAGATGCAATGATGGAGGATGATCCGAATGATGTTACGGATGAGGAGGATTGGGCAGCTGTTGGAGCCGCTGCATTACGAGCAGCTTCATATTCAACATCTGGACCCCTTACAACTGGACCTCTTCCACAAGTTTTTAATTCTCATGTATATAGGGGAAGTTTTCGCCCTAGTGTTGGACACTCCGTTCCAGCACCAGCACGAACCCATACACCCAATGGTTTCACAGCTTTGAACATGGCTTCTGCAGATTCTCAAGAACGAGAGGCTATTGAAGCACTTTTACGACTTGGTTCTGTTTAAAATTCAGCATGGAGTTTTGGGATGGTTGCATAGGGTGGGAATGAGCGTGAACCTTTTGCCGGCGAGCATTGATCGAATTGCTTTATTTTTCAACACGCGAAACGATGATCTGAAGGGATGCCGAAATGGGAATTGGGATATGCCCCCTCGCGCAAGCGAGTACGGGAGCATGGCGTTTTTGATATTTTTTGGTGGAATAATGGACGATGACCTTGAGCCTGTGCTAATCCTCGTGCGCTCGGTATCTCTACTTTTACACTTCTGCACATATTATCCTTTTTTATTCAACAACTACTCCACTTACTCTGCTGGAGATTTTTTCAAGTACGACGATCACGACAACTTTATTTAACATTCATAACCTCGAATCGTACCGACATTGACGGATGGAAGGAAACACTTCACTCAAATGAATACGAATTTGGTTTTATTCACTTTATACCTTTGCACATAATTATCTTTAATATACCCTTAGCGACGCTGATATGAGAGGAGATGAGAGATGGCTGAAGATATCATTTTGGGGGAAGAAACTTGCGAGATGTGGGATGGAGAGCGGAGGATGATTATCTTAAGAGGGCAGATTGAACTGACATTCTATCGTGGGATTTACTTTTGAGCGCTTAGCTGCAGTCTCGAAACTAGAACTTAATGCATGGAGTTGTTTCGTACTCTATTTGATTATTTTTCTTAGATATGTTGCGAAGTGATTGATGACCATGTGATATAAACGGACATGGGTTTTGGGTGATGTCATGCTATAATTAATTACGCACATTTTGGGGTTCAAGTCGCAGCTTTGGTTTGGATCAGGGATGAGTATAGCATATTGTAAGACCGAATGGATGGGTCGTGTGTGTAGGTAGGAGGTGAGGTTGTCATCGTCGTTGGCTATGATCAACAACACGTCGGGTTGGGAACAGCCTCTCATGCCTGGACAGCATTTCGCGATACTGAAGTTTATTGATACTTTTTGGATACATGGTATGCATGAAACAGAAAACTTATCAAGGTTTACTAATATGCGAATGATATTCACTAGAAATCATCTCGCTTCGCTCCTCTTTTCGCTTACGAAATCACTTATACCACTACGGAGTAGGTAGGTACTGTATTCAGTTATCGCTTCGCTTGTTTCGCTATTTCTTCGCTTGTGTCTTTCTTGTCGTTTACAGATTTCACGTTTTCATTACCATTCATCCCGCGCTCTCTCGCTACGTTTTTCGATTCTCGATTTCTGTCTGTTGGGGAATTGTTAACTCGATGGGATATCTGCTTTTGAGGTGAAAACTGATAGTGATGAGGATTTAGCGGGCTGTATCTTGAGCGTAGCTGGGAAGGCTGGTTGGGGGTAGGGAGGGGTTGGATATTTAGGGGTGGGTAGGTTGTGTAGAAAATGGTTGTTGGATGGGTGGGTGTGGAAAGTTGCGGGGAACTGGTTCAATTTGTGGGATGGACGTGGGTTGATATGCTTTGAGATGGATTGAAAATGTGATGAAAAGGTATGGGAAATCATCAAGAAACTATAATATGCACGTCAACAGTAATCGAATAGAACAGGGGTATCTTTAGTGAGATATCTCCAGACTCAAAAACAAATCTCATTCTCGAATGCCCATGTCGGACAACTCATCCTAAATCGCCATATTGTTCTTATCTCTACTGAGAAATGACTATTCGTTGCGGCCACAAGCAGCCAATACGAAACAGTAAAATTCGTGATGCATTCATGACAACCCCCAGGACAAGCATCGCCGCCTCTCTTAACTAAAAATGTCAAACTGCTGACGTGCCAACCTTTCACTCAAGTCCCAAAGTTTAGCCTGGTTTCCTACCCCGACTGCGTAATCTTGGGGTACGGGTCTCAAAACACAATCTTGAAGAAATCCACCAGATGTGTCTAGTGCGTAGTTTAGTCCTCTATTAGCTGGGCGAAAAAGAGAGGAGTATACCTGAGATAGATGGATCCAAAGCTGCGACTAAAGTAGTAGAACATCCTTCTTGAAGAGTCTTGGGTGGTTCAAATTCTTGACCTGTATTGTGTGTTGTCAGCACGTTTGCGGTTCACGTATGCTTGGGATGTGTACCCCCTGAGCTTTCCGAAACCTGCTGCATCACATCACTCCACATATCCGGAGTCACATGAGCCTGTAGATTTGTAGATGGTACATCTATATCATTCCTCAGCATCCATCAGTACGTTATAGTTGGAATTAACGCACATCCCGGCTGAAGTGCAAAAGAGGGTACACCTCTATCCTTCAGTCTCGCAGCCAAAGCACCAGAGAACAGAACATTGGCAGTTTTAGATTGAGCATAGGCTTGCCAGGGGCGGTAGTCTTTTCCATCCTATTCACGGGGTCAGTATCAACAAATCATTTTTGGGGCAGCGGACATACGTTGAAGTTCCAATCATCAAACCGAACACCGCCAAGCTCATATCCAGTACTACTAACGTTCACGATTCTCGCTCCTCCCTCCTTACCTGCTTTCAGAGTCTGTCCAGAAGTAGATTAGTAAGTTGGAAATGTCCTATATGATTGGCACCAAATTGCAATTCAATTCCATCCTCAGTTGTCTGAAAGGTCGGTATGGCCATCACACCTGCATTATTGATCAGGATATCGATCTTATCAACCAACCCATTGATTGATACCGCAGCCTCTCTGATAGACTTTTGAGAAGCGAGATCGACACGTACAAAATGTGTCGTAATAGATTGATTGAGAGCGTGGATTGCTTCAATAACGGGAAGAATCTTAGATTCTGAACGTCCAGCGAGAATAATGGTAGAAGGAGAAGCGTGCGCAAGTGATGTTGCGGTCTCAGCGCCGATACTACCAGCTGAAGGACCTGTTATGAGGATTGTTTTCCCAATCACAATGTTAGAGAAATGTTGTACCACTGAGATACCAGTGCTAGATCGGGAAAAGCTTGACATTGTTGCTGAACTCTAATGAGATCAATAATGAAAATAAGCTCGATTATTCTTGCGATTCTATATGATGGGAATCTTTGACTGGAAAGGCCGTCATCATATACTTATGGCGACAATGTTCAATTCTTGGCATCTGCATGATTGCAACAGGATGATGCTGAATAACCGAGTATGGCTCCGACTTTCTGTGTACTCCTAGATGCTGACCATCATTGTCAAATGAGAAGCAAAGCTTTGAATTGAGACAATATCACACCCCGGCTAGTATCAGATAGATGAGGCAGCCAAGAGAACTTACAAACGGATTTAGGAGGTAATTCAAGTGACTCATTGATATGTTCTGTTATTAAGACCGAATAGGATAGGATCGATCGACAACTAGACAGACTATACACGTGATTGAATTTATTTTGTGTCTCAATCTAGGAATGAACAGATCAAAGGTAGAATTGAAGTTGCTTTTATTCCCAATCAATGAAATCGCAAGAGTTTCTTGTCCCAACTGGGGAAGTTCATGTTATGCAGACATCAGTTTGGAGTGGCAATTGACACGTGATACTGTGCCGAGAACGGTGAGGGGGTGTTTGGACCTCGTCTCTCTTGCATCTGTTAAACCTCTTGCAAGAAATCTTTCGCAAGATGTCTTTCTTCCGTTCGTACTTCAACTATAGGACGCCGACTAAGTTATATAGGGATATCATGTTGGTTACTATCAAACCATCTATGTCTCTTCGAAACTTCAGTGCCAGAAGTTGATAAATAAAGTGCTGAGTTTCGCACAAAGTCATGGAAACAAGATTCTCTCAAATATATTAACTAGTCTTGATGGCTTATCTAGTGGCCTCAACTCTTGTGTCATTCACTTGCATTCAATCGTCAAAGCTGGGATAGATAATCGCACCCGAGGAACTCTGACCGAATTATCTACGAATTCATACAATTCCCCCAGATTTTCAAGACATGAGCGTAGAGAGAATACGGTTCCCTGCTAAGAAGCTCGATCACCACCCATCTATCGAACAGACTTACTTGTATGGATTTATAGCGTTGGTCGACAAGCCCGGTTACTGTGGTGTGTAATTCATTCGTATGCCACCCACCATCACAGAGCCTCGGATGAGGGATTATATGACTCGCAACATTTTATTCGTTTATATCATAGCGTTTGCTATTTGTTCGTGTTTCGTTCTGAAAGGACTACGTGCCATAGTTGGCTTGCAGATCCTGTATTGCGGTGGCTGATATATACGTCAATCAGCACCTGTTTAATAGTAGTACCTCACGTGGGAACGCTCAATATTATAACCCATTTGGTCTGTTACTAGTGAGCAGATTCGGCACTGACATGCCGTAAACTAGTGCGGGAATTTGACTTCAATGTTGCAAGTGCCAGTAGTTATATATGATATCCAAGCTGTTGACTCCGCTCGTCTCATCTGTGATATCGTGAGATTTTTGCTGAATTTGACGCCATTCAAAAAGGAGACCAACCATCTTAGCAAAAGACTGATACACGTGAAAGGCAGAGATATATATTTTCTTTAGTTATCTAAGAGTTGTGGTGAAGAACTCCGTATCTTCTTCACGAAGCCGAGCCCTCCAACTCAAACATCCTCTTCAGGCACAGACAAGAGGGTGGCGGAGCTAGATTCGATGATCTACAACACCAATTATCTTCAACCTCGATGATTTAGCTAATTGTATCCGGCGGCAATTGCTGCATTCGTCGGGCCAGTGCCGTAGTCACCATATCTACCAAGACTTTCAAGACTTTCGACAGCTTTCACAATGATCGCACGTTCGTCTCTGACTTGGTACACCTTCAGAATATTGTGTAGAGTAGTAGTTCATCATGATCGATATTGATAAGCGGACAGAATAACGCTAATTAGTCAGTACAGCTTCTATCCTCCTGCTTGATACATTGAGGTGTGTATTTCCATGCATAGTCACTCGTGAATTAGATCAAATCATTAATTTATTGAGGGATTTACTAATCACAATTAGGTGCTATTATAGAGTCAGATGGTGTTCGTTCCCTAGGTTTCTCCTACACAATAAACGCTGATAATTTCAAGAGTTGATTGCAGCTACACGAGCAGCCACAGAACATGGCATTTCACAGACGCAGTCGCTGATTGCATTTTTCTTCATGTAAGCATGGACCGATTTTGAATAGTCCCAATACATATTCTAACCTATTCGTATAGGTACCTAATTGGTGAAGCCTTAGGGAGCATTGTCTTTCTGCCATATTCAGAAGCGTTTGGAAGAAAACCAATACTCATATGTGCGGCCATCTTCTTACCGATTAGTTGCATGATCACCGGGCTTGTACGTTCCATTGCAGGGGCATACATCGGCCGGTTCATTATGGGTGCGACTGCATCGGTTCCTGCCACTGTGATTGTAGGCAGTCTGGAGGATATGTGGGAGCCTGCAACCCAAGGTCATACAATCTATGCGTGGGTACTGTCGGCGGGATTAGGGGTTGCTTTAGGGTAAGTCGATGCAGATAAAATTTCTCAGAGTACGAGTGGTGTCGCGGGGAAGTAGATTTGAAAATTCACCACCGACTAATCATGCAGGCCAATATATGGAACTTACATCACCAGTGTACTACTTAGTTGGTGAGTTGATCCCATCATACACTGACCATTTTATCATAATTTACCCCACAACTAATTCGTGTTTCGAATATAGGCGGCGGATATATCACCATGGAGCTGTTATTTCTTTCTGTGTATTAATTTTCCTCCTAGGCATCTCAGAAACCCGACCCAGTAAGCTTCCTGGGAACCATCTCATCGCTGTACAATCCTTCGCAAAAACACTCAAGCTCCGCACAGAAACAACAGATGATCATATTCTTAATTTACATACTTTCTATCAAAGTGCCATTATCCAACCAGTCAGACTGTTCTTCCAAGAGCCCATCATCTTCACTATGGCAACTCTATCCGCAATAGCATTTTCATTGGTGTTCCTTTTCACCGAAGCACTAGATGTTGTCTTCAAGCCATATGGGTTTACCAAGACGTCATACTCGTTAGCATTCATCGCATATGGTATAGGCATGATCTGTGGTATCTCATTTAGGTTTGTAGAGTTTCGTCATCTCGAGAAGCGTGCGGAAGCGAAACAGCTAGAGCAGGAAGACAAACTCATTGGCTTTGCTACCGTGGCACCAGTTCTGGCAGCTGGTCTTTGGCTTATGGCTTGGATCACTACGCCATTAGTCCATGGTATTGACTGGGTCTTACCGCTGATAGGATTAGCAGTTGCTGGATTTGCAGCAAATGAAGTTGAGTTTGCGCTTGGGAATTATTTGGCGGATGTAGTTCAATCTACTTCCTCTCATTATTGTTCCTTTCAATAGGAAACACAGACATACAAGGTCTACGCATCTTCCGACTTCGCTGCATATTCTACTATTCGAGCCTTACTCTCCGGTATATTTCCTCTATTTGCAGACCAGATGTACGATGGGTTGGGATCGAATGTCGCCCGTTCGATATCAGCTGGAGTTGCTACTTTGTGCCTTATTAGTCCTTATATTTTCAGGAAGTATGGGAAGAGGTTGAGAGAGAAGGGCAAGTTCGCGAAGTTCAGTCTAGATGTTGATCAAATTTCGCAGACAGTGGGGAGTGATGTGTTGGGAAGACAGATTTGTTGAAATGTTGGACTAAGGCATTCGATTGAACGAATAGTGCTCTGAGTCAAAAAGGCCTCGAGGATGATCCTGCAAAGGAGAATAAAATCGAGGTTTGCCAAATCTAAGTCACTCGCCAAGCCGCATTTGGTTTTATAGTGCGTACTAACGATACCATTCCGAGTCTTGTCCCAAAAACTTAAGTGCAACACTCAGAGAATCTCATTCATCTTCAAACAACAGCCACCAAACCTTTCATTGTTGATCGTTTGATCTTTATGCTCTTCTGAAATAAACGGAACAGCGAAAGGGTTTTCATTTTTCCAAGGTGCCATAGGACAAAGATCAACCATTTCACTCATCAGCTTCATAATCCCACGAAATTACAATGATAACTACAAGTGAATATTTCCCTAGCTAGTACATTTCATTTATATTTCGCTCTCAACTTGACTAAAACCACAGATCTTCTCTTCAACCCTGCCACTTCAAATCTTCTGATCACAACAAAGACATGCCTGGCTCAGTATTCTCAATCGTCTCGACTATGAGTAGTATGGGGTTTCTCAAGTTGTGCGTTGAAGACGCCCACGACGATAAAGATGCAGAGAGGATTAAATTCGAAGCTATCCTTGCAGAGTAGACGAAGAAACTGAATTTAGAATTCTTGATGGTCGTCAAGAACGACTTGAAAAGTCAATTCAAAACAAGGTCGCCACGACGAAGATTTTTTCGACCGATGGGATAATACCAGCTGTCTCGTAAGTCAATACCAAACTAATATAGCCTAAAAAGTTACATCAACTAACCATGGATGGCAGCTCATCAATAAGACAATCGCAGAGGAAAACTCCGCACACTCGCTCAATCCTATGCATGAAGCGAAGGTGCTACTGAACCCCCATTTCAGCGTGCTCTGTTATAAATAAACACTAATTGCATCCAGGAAGTCAAAGATAAAATATTTGAGATTCTCTGTTACCAACCTCCCTCAAAGCAGTGGGAGAAGAGGCGCCTCAAAAACGAACAAGATGCCCTGGAAAATAGAGTAGAGTTACTCGAAATTGTCAAAACCAATGGCTTAGCTGTCCGAAGAAGATTTTCGAGACTGGAAAGTAACAATATGTTGATGTAAGAATGGCTGGGGTCAAAGATCGGGATTGTTCAAACAAAGATATCATCAACCAGGGGAATGTCGCCTGCCACCAAGGCCAGAGTTCTGTGGGTTTGGTCCACTGCGAGTTGCACATTGGCTGTGGATATACTTTTGGTCACGATGACTACCTCAAATTCAAGTGTCTATGGCACCAAGCATAAACACTTTAAACCGTTGTTCGGGACTTAGAAGAATCTCGCTCAGATGTATAGCTTACGCGGCACCATGGTAAAATGCTTCTGCAAAACGGAGTACACAACCAATAAGAGAATGACAAAATACGAAAGTTGGACTGCAAGTACGAAAGGTATCCACTTTGATATCAATATCAAAGAACCGGCGATCGTTGATGAAACTCGACAACACATGAGATTTTGAATTTGCGGGCCGCATGCTGCTCAGAGCGGCTGCCGTCTATAGACAGTGTCGCGAGAAGCTCCAAATAATAGCACGGAAGTTGTCTTGGATACTCGGACGTCGTCACTCGTGCAAATTGGACATGCCAGAGTCCACAGTCTCTTATAACTATCTTCATTGTTCCAGCAACTCCAGCGATATTGATTGCTTTCAATTGAGGAAGGGGACAGATAAGTTGGTAAGATCTGATAATACCGGCAAATATTCAAGCATGGGTCAAAAATGGGACAGTATATTGGATTAGAAGGGAATGCATGCAAAAGTATATTATCTAAACGTGACCAAAACTGGCATGCTCAGGGTTTCTCATTTTGCCCAATCCGGAACTTATATGTCGTTTGATCCGGCTACTTTAATAATCTCTCCCCAGTTGAATACGAGACTTGAACAGAATGGAAGTATATGGAGGTATATGTTGCTGCAGAGCTGTCTCCACTGCCAGCACAATAATACCTTGTTATCTTGTCACAGGGTAGCTGTGTTCTTCATCATCTATTCAACGATACAAGGTGCATTGCATCTTGCTTATCCTTAAGATTTATTAACGATATTTCATTGGATAAAGTCATTTTCCCCAGATTACATCCTACATGCCCCCCTTGTCCTTCCCCGCCTTCCCCGCACTCCCAAAGTTGTTTGTTATCTATCTCACACCGTTTATCTGTACAATGCTGCCGCGGTATCTAGGATTAGCTCAGGGCATGCTGTGTGACATTACACCACTTGTCTCCAGGAAAATTTCTCCGATGAAGTTCTTGTATCTATAGTCTTCACTTCTGCCTACAGTCTCTTTTACTACAGGCAAATATGTCGACTACGATGGAAAAAATCTCCAATACTCCCAGTACAGAGATACAAGAGGAGAAGGTTGTGCCAAATGAACTCGAAACCGTGGAGACCACCCCCACAAACGAAGAAATTCAAACCACAAAAGAACTAGATCGTCTCATCACGAAGAAGTTCGATAGACATATCGTTCCATGGTTATTTGGACTATGGCTGTTAGCATTCATCGATCGTTCCAATATAGGGAATGCCAAGATCGATGGACTGGCTGCCGACTTGGGCATTTCCACGGGAACGAAGTTTAATACTGCTCTGGCAGTTTTTTACGTTCCTTACATTTGCGTTGACAGTATGTAATCTTATCTTTTACCTTGAACTCCATATGTGATGCTAATACAAAACCCAGTTCCATCAAACTGGCTCGTCAAAAGAGTAGGCGCCGGAACCTACCTCCCCGGCTTAATCATAGGCTGGGGCACCATAAGTCTCTGCATCGGATGGGTAACGACATGGAAAGGATTACTCGTTGCTCGTTTCTTCCTCGGACTTATGGAGGGTGGATTATTGGGAGGCATTATAATCTATCTCGCCATGTTCTACCGTCGCCACCAACTTATGCGTCGAATTGGTCTGTTCTACTGCGCAGCACCATTATCCGGAGCTTTTGGTGGTCTTCTCGCTACCGGACTTTCTGAGATCAAAACTAAAAGATATAATGGTTGGCCGTTTATTTTCTTTGTCGAGGGAGGTATAACTGTCATCTTTGGGATTGCAACCTTATTCTTCTTACCCCATACTCCCTCACATTCAAAGTTCTTAACAGAAGAAGAACGATATGCTGCTATCCATCGGATGAAACTTGATTATCGGGGCGCTTCTCCTGTTGCCAATATAGATAATGAGAAGTTTAGTTGGCATTGGGTCAAACTTGCAGTATTCAACTGGAATACTTGGTTACTTTCACTTAACTTCTTTGCTGTTATTACTCCTATATATTCCTTTTCTCTGTTCTTACCTACTATTATTACGTCTTTAGGTTATACTCGTTTACATGGTAATTTAGCTCGTTTTACCCCTTCCCCTTTCCCCCCGTCCCAATACGGTACCTTACGTTAACACACCGCAGCAAACCTCCTAACCGTCCCCCCAAATATGGCCGCCTTCCTCAGCGTAATTTTCGTCACCTCCCTCTCGGACCACTTCAAGCGCCGCGGCATCTTCATGCTTATCTGGGCTAGCATCGCCATAATCGGTTATATAATGCTCATCACCACTTCAAAACCTCACATCCAATATGGAGGTACATTTCTCGTCGCTGTTGGAAGTTTTGCTTGTCCACCTGTAGTCATGGGTACGTCATCTTTTCATCATCACAATCTCCTCTTCTTATTCCTATCCAGTGCCTGCGATAGTCCAGACTGCAGTCCGACAATGAGGGGCTCAAATATTGGAACCATTTTGAACATTGATTGATTTCAAAACATCCAATCAAGTTAAAGCATTCAAATGATTGCAATATTTGAATCCCTCATTGTCGGACTGCAGTCTGGACTATTGGACACACTCTTCCTATCCACTCCTCACCATACCAAATCTAACACCCTTACCAGGTTGGCTAGCAAATAACACCTCTCCCCACTACGTACGCGCCTCCGCCTCAGGATTACAAATCGGCCTGGCCAATATCGCCGCCTTCATCGCAACCTTTACATACATAGCCGCAGACGCACCTCGCTATATAACCGGTCATGCGATAAATCTCGGTATGTTAGGTTTGTGTTTGGTGGTGACTAGTATTACGATGGGGTATTGTAAGTGGGAGAATGGGATGCGGGAGAGAGGGATGCGGGATGGGAGGTTGTTGGAGGGGAATGTAGAGCGACTTGGGCATAGACATCCGGAGTTTAGATATACTGTTTGAGAGTTTCGTAAG
>NGKG01000029.1:410112-432032 GCA_002162505.1 Myriosclerotinia scirpicola | reverse complement strand
TAGTATAGTAGTATAATAGTATAGTAGTATAGTAGTATAATAGTATAATAGTATAGTAGTATAATAGTATAATAGTATAGTAGTATAGTAATATAATAGTATAATAGTTTTCTTAAAAAACCTTTAAATCAAATCTGCTTTAGGTATATTTATTAATCTTATAGTTTAGTTAATATAACTAAGTGTAATTAAATATAACTTTAATTTAAGGCTTTAATATTAAAAGTTTTAATTATTTTATTAAAATATACACTTTTTATAATAATTTTAATAATTTTAATATATATTCAATAATTCTATTTATATTGTTGAAAATAGTCAGCAATTATATTGTATAGAGGTTAGGCCTAATTAGGTCTAGTGTCTTTCTTTGTTTGAATCAAGCATATAGGCTTGTACAAGAGAGCTTAACTCTTTTATCCCTTTTAATTAATTAATCAAATGCTACTAAACTTACTTTTACTTATTTTTCAAGCTGTTCCATATAAAACTAATCAGGAATTTCAATAGGTTATAAGTCTAAAAGTGTAGATTTAAAAGGGAGTTTTTAGTATTTTATTGAACTTAATGATATATTATAATAAACGCGATTTTATAAAAAATCCAAATTAACAAAAAGATTAATGAGTGTAAGAGAAAAAAAAGAAAAAGTTGAATACTAAAGAAT
The DNA here is from genome assembly GCA_002162505.1 of Myriosclerotinia scirpicola. NCBI lineage: Eukaryota > Fungi > Ascomycota > Leotiomycetes > Helotiales > Sclerotiniaceae > Myriosclerotinia > Myriosclerotinia scirpicola. Next base: position 431,365 of record NGKG01000029.1, on the reverse strand, counting down.
TAGTTTTAATAAATAAAGGGGTTTTTGATTTAGACTTTAAAAAAGGAATATTATTTAAAATTATATTAATTGCCCCAGTATCAATATTAATAATAGTAAAAAATAGTGAAGTTAGTTTAATACTGACTACAATGGTAGAGATAAATAATAAAATTAAATCAATATCAATTATGGTATTTAATAATTTAATTCTATAAGTATAATCACACCTCAAAGGAACTAAAAATTTTAATGTTTGATTAAAAAATATAATAAATATAATAAATATAAATAAATTAGCAGATTATTTGTGGGATAATATAAAGAAACTAATTAATCCCTATACCCAAAAGATAAAAAAGAGAAAAAAAGTCAATATTAAGGAAACGTTGACTATATAGAATTACTAAAATATAATGAACTTAAAGATAAGGTTTTATATTCGAAACTCAATACAAAACACTCCTAGCCTTATGATCAAAAGATGTAACAATGCTAAAGAAATAATTAAACTATTTAAAAACTATTATTATGATTTGGGATATTATCTTTATGCTAATAAATAAATACGATTTTTAAGCCTAAAGCTATATAATTACAATTTTGTAAACAAATTTATTGCGGAATATAAGTCGAGTATAATACAACTCAATGATTTTAATATTATATTCTTAAATATAAATTATTATATTTAATTCCTTATTAAAACCTTTAAGTATCTCCCAATATAAACTAATAAACATTTATTTTTAACCCAAAATGGTAAGGATATTGTTAATTTTTACAAGTTAATCAATAATTTTATTAATAAAATAAAAAAAAATAAAAAAGTTTTTAAAGTTAGCTTTATTATATTTAAAAATAAAATTTGTAGCACAGAATAAAAAGATAATAGTAATAAAAATAATAAAAAAAGCAACAACAACTCCAATAATAAAAATTCAATAAAATATAACTATTGCAATAAACCCAATATGAAAAAAATACATATCAATCAATACTTTCTTAATTTAAAAAACATAAAAAACAAAAAGGTTTAGAAAGATAATAATCCAGGCAAAAAATATTTGAAATAAAAGAAATAAAAAAAAACTTTTAAGAATACTAAAAACGATAATAATAGTAATAGCAATAAAAAAAAAGAATTTTAATATTAATAAGTATGGCATTTTTTTATTATTTTTAATCTGTTTTAATAAGTTTTTAGTATTTTTAATTTTAGTAAAAAATATATTAAAATTATCACCCACCAGTATTAATTTAAATTCCTTTTTTTTATAAATTAATAAAGATAAAGAATGGAAGAATTATATATAATGCATTTAGTTATTTAATATAGGAGTATCCTCTTATTATATATAAAATTAAAACGATTTTAAAACCTACAAATCTCTCTCAAAAAAAAAAGCTAAGGATGTAACATTAATATCCGCGAATGGTAAGATTATCCTAAGTGGGAAAGGCATTATTATACTTTAATACAAAATGCTCGATAATATAGCAAATCCAATTACATTAATTAATTATCTTTATTTTGAAGATTTTCCAATCAAGCTACTTTCTAGGTTAAAACTCTAAAATGTAAATATATATACAAAATCTAATATAAATGAAAATGGTTTAGAAATGGTAGTAAATGCAGAATCTTAAATAATTTTTTAAATTAATTAATATTTTTGTATTTAATTAATTAATAAACTTAAAGTTTTTAATACTTTTTTAATTATTTCCTTATTTGTAATAAATTTAATACCAAAACCTATAAAAGTTTAGTATTGTTATTTTAAGCATTTATTATTTTAAAATATCAAGAATATTTAAAAAATAATTAAAGGATTTTTAAAAAAGGATTTAATCATTAATAAAGAAGAAAATATATACAAACTATATGAACTAGGAAAATTGTATTATATTTGTTGTAAAGATATTAAATATTATACTACAAAACTATTTGAAAGAATAAATATAGATATAGTTAAGATTTATTCAATCAAAATAAATAGTTTTAAATAAGCAACCTTATTTACAGATAAAGCTATTAAGAAACGCATTATTTTTATTTATAAGGAGAAAAGTGGTACAAAATAAGCGATTCATTTAATAAATAAATGTATATAAACTCAGCATAAAGTCATAATTAAATCATAAAGATTAGATAAAGAAAACAAATATAATAAAATTATTAAGTTTAATCGTATAATTAAATAATCAGGTTTATATTTAAAGTTAATCATTTCTTTTACTCCTAATTAAAATAGTATTTCAGAACATTTAATTCACTCTATTCTAAAGAAATTATATCCTATTTTTATTAAAATAAACACCCTTTTTATTTTTTAATCAGAATTTATTAAAAAAATAACTTATATTATAAATCGTATGACGACTTATATATTTCCTGGAGGAATTATATTATACAAAGCTTATATAAATTATGTTAGGTTTAGTATTAATAATTGCTTAGATATCTTTTATTTAAAAGTACTAAAAAACATTGTATATATTCATATTCCTAAAGAAAAAAAAATTACTAGCAATAAATTTGCCCCTAAAACTAAAAAGGAAATATTAATAGGTTTTGAGGGTAATCATATATACAAAATATATATTCTAACTCAAGCTAAAAATAAAATTATTAGATTGTTAAATGTTTGATTTAATGAATTAGGCCTTATTATTGATTCAATTAAAAATAATGATGATTATCAAAGTACTAAAAATAATATTAAAAATAATAATTTAATACTTATGAATAGTTTTATTTACATCTAACTCAATAAGTTAATTACAGAAATTAATGGATTACTAAAAATAACTAATAAATATATTAATTTGGAAAACAAAGATATATTCGATTAAGCTAATATCGGCAATATTCCAAAAATCATTTTTGGATTAAAATGTAATTAAGGATGTTTAAAGGGATTTAAAAACAAAAACAAAATTCAAAAATTTCAAATTAAAATATTTAAATAAAGATATACTATTACTTTTAATATTTATACTGTAATATTTAGCAATTTTGAAAACAATTCTAAAATATTCGATAAAGTAATAAAGTTATTAAATAAAGAGCATTAAATAAAATCTATTAAAACTAAATACTAATTTATATTAAATAATAAAATATTTAAATTAATTAAAAAGTTTGATATTATTAATACTAAAATCTTATGAGCCAAATATATTTTTTAATATAAATATAATAAAGAAAAGCAAATAATTAAATACAAAATAAAATAGATAATTTATAGCTTTAAATAATAATATAAAAAAATTTCAATTAAATATTTACAAAAATATACAAAAACTTTTTATAAAAGATAATTATGGTGTTAGTAGTTAAATATAATCTTGAATTATAATAAATGAATATAATTATAATATTCCTTAATGCTATTATACTAAAAGATTTATTAGTTTATATAAAAATGCTATTATATTAAAAACAAAACAAAATAAAATTCGGATAATCCAGAAAAAATGAGAATAAAATTATTTAAATATATCTATTATTAAAAGCTTTATATGGGTTAAAGTAGGCGTTAAGATAATGATAAAAAACACTAAAAATCGCTTTCTTTCAATTTAGTTTTATTTTATTAAAAATTAATAATTATATTTATATTAATAATATTATAAAGGTTATTATTGCAATTTATATTGATGACTTTTTGATTATAAAAAAAACGGAGGAATGTGTGATTTTTAAAGTTAATTTTGTAGAGACATTTAAAATAAAGGACCTAGACCTTGCTTTTTATTTTTTAAATATTAAAATTAATCAAAATAAAACTAATAAAACAATCACTTTTTGTTAGGATTTATATATTCAAAAGATTTTTTTTAAATTTGGATTTGAGCATTGCAAGATTAAGATTATCTTAATAACTTTCAAAACAACAAAAAATATAGTTTCAAATAATAAAATTATAAATAAATAATTTATTGTATTATATTAATCTAAAATCGGATTTTTTAGTTTTTTATATATTAAAGTTGATATTACTTATACAGTAAACCTACTCTATTAATTTTTAATTAATTTTTTGAAAATTTATATAAAGCATTACAACCATATTTTTAAATATTTAACTGAAACTGTTAATTACACCATAGTTTATAATAAAAATAACAATAATATTATTAAAAATTACTCAGATTTAGATTATACCAAAGATTTCTCTTCCAAAAAAAGTATTTCCGGATATGTTTTCTTTATATATAAAAAAATAATTTTTATATAATCTAAAAAATAATCAATTATAACTTTGAGTTCAATAAAATCAAAATATTATAATTTATATAAAGCTTTTTAAAAAGCTTTATAAATTCAATAATTTTTAATTGAATTAAAAGCAATTGAATATACTATTCTAAAATCCAAAAAGATTAAGATTATTGGGGATAATTAAAACAATTTAGCTTTTACTAAGAATCTTAAAATCTATTAGAGGATTAAGTATATAACAATTAAATATTATTATATTTAAAAATAAGTTATATAAAGTCATATAGATTTATAATTTGTTTTAATAGATTAACAAATTATAAATAGATTAATAAAAGCATTTTTATTTATTAAATATACTAAATTCATCAAAATATTATATATAAAAAAGCTTTAAAATAAACAAATTCATATATTAAAAGCTCAGAACATTCTAATTAATAATAAAAAAATGTACTAAATAAAGAGAAATAAATAATAGTAAAAGATATTCAAAAAAAAAAGGATTTTATTTATTATGTTTATATGCTATTTATATTATTGACTAAAAAATATATTAAAAATAATCAGTAATTGTATTATATAGAAATTAAGCTTAATTAGGTTTAGTATCTTTCTTTATTTGAATCAAGTATATAAGCTTATATAAAAAAGCTTAACTTTTTTATCCCCTTTAATCAATTAATTAAGTACTATTGAACTTATCTTTACTTATTTTTCAAGTTGTTCCATGTGAAACTAATCAGGAACTTCAACATATATTATAAAACTTACTCTAATATAAATTATATATTTGAATAGCTAATATTAATATTAGTATATATAAATTTTTTTTTATTATCTTATTAATTATATTAATCTAATAATATTAATTTAAATAAATATTAAAAAAAAGAAACTTAGACCTTTTTTTGGATTCAACTTATAACCAATTAAAAAGTTTAAATAGAGATTTATTAAGCGAATATATACAACTAAATAATATTTTCTACCTCCCTACATTAGAAAAACGTTACTGTGTACTCGTGTAGTAAGAATATATATATCGGGTAAGCCGACAATTATGAATATTATAAATATCAAAAGCAAGTTATAATAGCTCGCTAACTAACTACCTGATTAACTGAATAGTGATTATAGAACTATTTTCATCTCTCATCTCTTATGATATACTAACTACCTAACTAACTAAATAGTGATTATTAGACTATTTTCTTTCATAACATCTCATCTCTTATCTCTCATAATATCTTTCTATTATTTCTCATCTAGTTTATATTTAATGATTTCAATCTCATCCCATCCCATCTCATCCCATCCTAAATTCTTCATCTACCCTCAAAACCAGAAGATAATAAATCCAATATTCAAATGGAGTTAAAGATTAATGATTTAGTAATATGGAACTTATATAATATAATATAATAAGTATATAAAACCAGAGTAGACAATAAATAAATCTTAAAAAGAAAAGAAAAAAAAGATATCATCAATACTTCTATTTTTTATAAACAAAAGAATGATATACTCCTCGTACCTACCTGTTTTATACTCTTCCGGATTTACAATCATTCATTTATATAAATATAAATCCACTTATCTATTTTAAAAGCTACGAAAGAAATAATAATTATATCCCTCCTATCCCTCCTATCCCTCCCAAACTTCTTCTACCTCTCCATCACCTCTCCACCACCCCCTCACCACCCCCACCACCGCAATCCCCAGCTATAAAACTATAAAGCTATCAAACAAAAGCAATATAAAAACACAAGAGAATATGAAAATAGCAACTCCTACTTACACCCACCCACAACACCCCATCCAAACCACCTCATCCACCCCCCCACTAAAATCCCATCCATCCATCCATCGATCCATCAAAAGAAGCGAGAAACCCCCCTATAAAAACTCCCTCATCTCCCTCATCTCCCATAACACCCTCATATCTCTTCCGCAACACCCTCTCAAACATTCCCAATCCAATCCATTCTAATCCAATCCATTCTAATCCAATCCATTCTAATCCAATCCAATCCACTCCACCCTAAAGATATAAATTACACATCTTTTCATCGAGGGAGATCGAGATAATATATTTACTAGTTTTGATATTTCCATCTCCAACATACCATATACCATATCATACACTATACATCCAATCTAGAACTACACTTATAAATCAGACTCCAGACTCCAGACTCCCGACTCCTAAATCACACCGTCTGAAAGAAAAGAAATAAAAATAACCTTAACCCCAACCCCAAGCCATCATCAATAAGCAATAAGCAATACATATTCATCTATATATTCATCTATCTATACATACACAAAACACTCCATCTCCCAGGTATCTACTTCATTCATGGGTATCTAATGTATAATATTGATCAAAAGTTAAACGAGGTGTAAAAGTCAACCATTCCTTCGAGGAGAGATAGACTAATACTGAAAAGTCCGCCTTGATGCATTCCTGCAACTATCGGAATTTCAACCACACATCACCATTCCATTCTCATCAACCTCTATCTCTCCCTCTAGATCCATATTCGGAATCCCATCATCACCACAACGCCATCATATCCCACACTCCCAGACCAACTGCATTAACCCCCGCGCCCCTCCCCCCNGGCAACCCCCTCGCCCTCCTCTCATCCTCCACCTTCTTCGCCTCCACCCTAGCCAAGAAAGCCTGCCTCTCCCCATACGCCCCCTTCTTCTTCCCCGCCGCATCCAACTCATCCTTAAAGCCCTCCTTATCCACAAACCCCGCCCAATCCATCGCACTCTTCTCCACCGTATTCAACTTCTTCGCCTCCTTACCCACGCCCACCCCATGCACCCTCGCCGCCGCCGCCGTCCCAAAATACAAATCCGTCCTCTGAGGCGACAGATTCTCCATCACCGGTTCGAAGATTGAGCGACGCGCTTTCTTAAGACCGCGTTTGGGTTTAACAAAATGTTCTGTTTCTTTCCCTGCATCTCCTGCTGTCTTCGCGTCAGATTCTCGAGAAGCGAGGAATAATTTCGCTTCCGCCGAATCTTTCGGGACGAGTTTTTGTTCCGTGATAACTTTGCCTGCGAAATTATATGTGCGTTTTATCATAACCATGGAATCCGGTCCATCGTTGAAACTGCTGCGTTCTCTAGATGCTCGATGTAATTCCGGCGATTTGCTTCCTGGGTTTGGAACTGTGGATGGGTTTGTGGTTTTTGGAGAAGGGTTGGGTTCTGCGGTGGTGGTGGATGGGGTGGGTTTGCCGGATATCATACTAGCCCATAGGGCATCTACATCAACCGTTGCGGCTTTGGTATCTGCGAGGGGTTTCTTTTCGATTTTTCTATGGATTTGGGTTAGCAGAAGGATCTAATACAAATGGATGTATGGCAAAACATACTCCTGAGCCCGCATACTCCTCGTCTTAACCAACCCCCCCTCACCCCCCTCATCTTCCTCCTCCTCTCTCCCACTCTTCCTACCATTCTTCTTCCGCCTCTTCAAGCCCCTTTCAATAATAGCTTCATCCCCCGAATTCTCAAACCCCGCATCTTCCGCTTCATCATCATCCCCCCGTTTCCTCTTCGTAGTCTTTTTCTTCCGTTTATCTACCACCGCAGTAGATTCATCATCTTCCGCTTCCGCTTCCGACTCGGATGATTGATCTTGTGCGGGTATTGCATCGGGCGCAAAATCTTCATCTTCAGAAGATACGTATTCCTCATCCGACGGTATAAGTTCTGGCGGCATATCGAGTATGATTTAATCTGTGAAATGCTGAAATACTTTAGAAGATTGAATCGAGGTTGACGCGAACAAGGATTCGCAAGGCTGAGATATCACATGTTTACGTTAAACACTCTCGCGTACATAAATATTGCATATTTAATCATATAGCCTTCAGCCTCACATTTTAAATTTCCTCTACCCAGATCCCATTACCGAATCTGTGCTGTGCTGTGCCGCAGAAATACATTTTAAAGGAGAGACCTAATGCAAGTGTAATAATTACATTCTGTTGAAGTCTTAAAAATATGCACGCAAGCGCGAAAGTGTTGGTGAACCCCTCCCTCACTAGTAACTACTTATTTTACCTGCCTCTTTTCCTGCATCCAAAACCAAAAAGAGTACAGCGCCGACGTTGAACGGACAAAATTCCTAGTATAGGACCTTTTGCCCCTATCGTGAAGTAGGTATTAAGGTATTATTTGATTGATGGATTTTTAAACCCATCTATCTTTATACCATTAGTGATTATTACTGTATACAATTTGTTCATTTTTGAGGTTTGGATTGCGAGAATGGTACTCTCATTTCCAATTAAGATATCCAAATCCAAATTGATTTCATCTTATATGGTCAAAATAATATATAAGTAATATATGATATCGTCATAGCGTACCCACCAATGAAATTGACAAGTAAACGGACGAAAAGATCAAACAAACTCCTTAAAAGGCTGGCTTGACCCAAGTTCTAACTTCTAACCCCAAGTGATGTGAACAAGGGGGTTTGCATCAGATAGATAAGTACTCCGTACGTACTGTAATAATCAATATCTGGGGTAAAGATTTTCAAGATTCATCATCTACTTCCCAGTTTCCAGCAAGATATCGGTGCGAATAGATTTGGACTTGACAGAAAAGAATGTCTATCAAACCTAAGAGAAATTATGTCCCGGATTTTGGATGGTTGAAGAGACCGATCCCAATATGGATAGATGAAGGAATGGATATTGCGGCTATATTGGCGGCGATTGTTTCGGTTAGTTGAGGAAACAGAGACAAATCTGATTATGAAGACGGCATGGTAATATTGGAATCTGGATACTTGTATGAATCCGGAGTCTTGAAGAGTGGGATGAAAGTCCATCCATCCGCTGCACTGTATGCAACAGTATGTAGTATGTACAAGAGTACCTAGATAGCTGGGTAAGGTTACTAAGGTACGAAGTATTGAGAACGATATTGAAAAAAAAGGGTACCAAACTACCAAGGCCTGTCTAGCATCTGCCGATACGCGTACTTTAGCTAGATGGATAAGAAGGTATCAAGTACAGAGGTAAGAATCCCCAACCAAAGACGGGATGAACCTCGAGCATTCGGTGTGAGGGGTACAAAATCGTATCGAGTACTCCACCCGCTCCTAGATACGAGGCGACAACGAGGTAGTGAGCCGTTTTGACTAGGAATCTGCCAATTCGAATATCTTTCCAATCTAATCTTGCCTTTCTCATTGGTCAATGCACCTGGTAAGATCGTCATGTTATATGTACGACCTGGTAGCTACATAAATAAGCGTGATATTTCTTGGGATTATTGGGATGGTGTTGATGCTTGTTTTTTTTTATTTTGATAGTTGAGAACTAGTTTTCCTTCAACCAGTCTTAGAGGTCAATACGTATGTATTTCGTCGAGGACATTCCGACCTGCATAATCTTGGTGAGAAGAGTAGAATACCCATGGACAAACAAACAAACAAACAAACAACCTAATAAACCGAAGCTTGACCCATCAGACTGGACCGACCGACCGGTGTTGAACCAACTACATAACTAATCCTATACTATCGAAAATACATCCGACTGAAAGGGGAAAAATCCAGATGATGGCATTGTGACATACAGATACATACTTTCGAACCATCTGCAATCCAAATTCCAAGCACGAAACCCTAGAGGACAAAATCCAATGATATTAATTCGTACCTGTATGGATGTGAAGTGAAGTGAAGTGGATATGGATGCTGAGTAACCGAGTTCGCATCTACTCAAAGAGTTCCTGCAATGATTATCGTGCAGACAGACAGACAGGCACGCCGTAGGCCCGTAGCCAAGGAGATCACCGTCGAAAACGAACCGTATTGACGTGTCCTCTGCGTACATGTTCCTGCGCTCCTCAAGCATGCATGTATGTATGTATGTATGCAGGTGGATGAATAATAAAGGACCAATATATTATATTGAAAATGATCCGTGGAGCGAGCACTGGAGCCCTTGTGCGGATACAAATTACAATACATAATAGAGTACATTCTTGAAGGTATTGATAAGTGAGGTCACTGAGGTGGTAGCTAGGTAGGTATCGATTTTATATTCGATAATGATTGGAGAACTTGAATGTTACCAACCGAGGTCTATCCAGGACCAGGACCATCATCTTTTACCTTTCTCTCATTAACATTATTATGAAAGTGCGGAATACATATATCTAGAAATATCAAGATGGTACAATAATAATGCGGGAGTGTGCTGATCTTCATTGCCAGCATCCGGGTTTGAACTCTGAAGGCATCGTGGAATTGTTTCAGATGCCTTTTTTTTTCATATGGGAAATACTGTAAGGACAAATTCAAACAACATTCCAAGTACAGGTGATTGAGAATTTGAGAGCGACGGTGATACAAAGGGAATATGGGGTTGTCCTTGCATGTTTTCTAGAAATGTGAGATGGAGCGATAAAGTTAAGCCTACCTACCTACCTACCTACCTATCGTACGGAGTATATGTATTCTTCAACTGTATAGATATACTAGATATTCTTTGAATCAACAAACTTCAATGAGTCAGTCAACGAGTCAATGAATCAATAGAAAAGTTCACGGTAGATCGGTTATCGATTCCTCTACGGCTCTCGGAACCCCTATTATCGAAATTCCCATATATTCCATATAGACTTTCTTCCCAACCACCATCATCCCTTCCCAAGGCAATATATCTGAAGGAGAGAAAGTTTGTTCGACTTGTCATAAACCATGCTATCGGAGGAATGATTGCGACACATGACTTAATTAGAACTGTTCACAATGCACATCAAACAAACCATAGCCCAGGTTTCTTCATCTCATCGCTGAGATCGCTCTCCTCCGCGTAGGGACTTTTATAGTCGTCTCTCGCCTCGTACTCGCTGAACCCCGAGCTTATTTCTTTCGATAGAGGAAAACAAGCATACGAGAAATCATCTCAACATCTTCATCCTCATTCTCATCTTCATCCTCGCGTATCCTTGTCCGGTAGTAAATGCATATATAGTAACTCACCATGAATATAAACAATCGACGAGGCTACCAATCATCATCAAACCTAACCCTTACCTCCGCATCCAGCACGCAACGATGTTATCGTTGGATGAGCGGTGAAAAGTAAATTCCTGTAACCAAACCATTTGAGTAGGGAAAAAAGCCCCTCCCATCTCACTTCGTTTTCTTCCATACTGCCGGGTACGTACCTCTCTCGACTAAAGTTATTGGCCTCCCCCTCGAATGATCGAATCTCACCATCGAAATGTAGTTAATGTATCTATCTGTACGAAGAAGCAGGGTTTAAGCTGTATCTTATTTTGATTTGGTCCGTGACAAGCTGGTAAGTTGTAACATCAATGCAATGGAGACATTAATGCATCTCAATAACCTGGAATAATTGGAGTTAAAAGCGGGCATAAAAGTGGTCGGCCTTCGGTATCGATTATGAAAAATTTGTTCAAACGCAGGTCGAATATTCAATAACCGCCATTCGCGATATTGTAAATCATTTCAAAGTACGAATATATGTCGGTATATACGAATGAGATCTACACAACAGACGGAATGAGTATGAATGGACATGTGAAAACGAAATACAAGTAGAGTTTCTCAATTGTGCTTGGTTCATCGCAAGTCCAAGCTCCACAACAGTACGTGGAATGAGAAGGGTATATCATCACTATCGTAGTATGATAGTTGTAGGACAAGAGGTGTCTGTGAACCTAGTATGAACCATGAGGTAGTGTAAGCCTTGACTAAAATGCTCGAATTATGGAGCCCTTAGATCTATGGGAGGGGAGGTGCTTGTGGGATATTGATTCGATACTTACACGCGTTGAAAAATGTATAGTAATGGTGTTGCGGTGTTTCAAAAGCAAACGTCCCTTCTAAGCTTTCCTTTATGCCACTCTATGCCACTCCATGTAACAGATTCAAGCATCTGACAACATTTTATGCATTGTGGATCTGCGACCGTTCTTACACCCGTGACCCAACTCCTTTTCTCTCCATCTCCAGACTTCGGTAAAGAAAATGAGCGCCACCAGGCTGGCTGAATCTGCATCTCACCTCTTATAGCATTGAGGTAGGTATGCATGACAGACCCCTTTGCACTGACCAAGAGCATGAACCCGAAGATTCATAAGAGATGATGATGATTCTTCTTCATCTGAGACGGCAAGTTCATGCGTGTGTTGCCTCAACAGTCTTGCATTTTGACAACCACTGCAGCTAACATGAAGTCGATTGTTGTGTTATCAAAACCGATTGGTGTGGAATATCGACATGTTCATCTTTCTGGCTTGATTGACTGGGATTATTGAAAGAGGCTCGTGGGAAACGTGGGGTGAAGAGGAAGGGTAAGGTTGAGGAACGGATTGAGCCTTCCTTCCTACGAAAGCTCTGGCACCAAACATATGTCATATTGTAAACGCTCAATATAAAAACGTCCAACCGAACCGCCGTTTGGATTGAACACAAATCCTTCAAGGCACATCTCCATCGTTGGAGTTTGGCTGAGAAAAGAGAGTCAATGATAGGAGCGTCTATCTCCCGCAAAGAACATATTGGAAAGATGAGATATGACCTTACTAATGTATTGGGTGGAGAGCAAGACCTTCTAAAAATAAATGAGTTGGAAACCGAAATCCATAATCCATAATCCATATGCTTAAAAGGTTCCACTTCTTGGGCAAAACAGAGACATTTTAAATGGGTGGAAAGATATGGAGAAAGGGAATAGGAATAGGAAGCTAAGAATAATACACTTTTTATATATTGAAATTTGAGGGAGCCTTTTGTGAGTTGTACGATACGATTGCGATTCATGTGTAGATAGATTGTGGGATGATTCTGGAGGTATTCTTAGCAGTGTTGAATTGGTATTGGATGTTGATGATGTGGTTGATGTTGATCATTGTACTGTTGTGGTGAGTGAAACAAGAACTTTAATACTCCTACTAGGTATATATGAAGTACCGAAGTACTGCTTACTCTATGGTCGTATGGAAGGTGCTGTGCAGTAAGTAATAAGGAAATAAGAAATTCTTGTATCTTCCTTCCCTTGCTTGTAAGTGGTGATGTTGGGTAATGTCCAGGTGTGTTAAGAAATGAATACTTCCTGAAGTCTTCCTCACAGCCAAAAAGGCTTTCCAGGTTCCAAAGCTCTCCAGACTCCAGACTCCAGACCTCATATTTACTATTTACTAGTAAATTACTACTTATGCTTTATGCCAGGTACGTACCAAGGAAAAATGACTAGGGACCTAAGTAGGAAGGTAGGTAGTATTGAAATCTACCGCCCATGGGTCATGATGAATGATGAATGATGAATGAATGCCTGCCCTTCATCAGTTCATAGTAATAACACCCAAAGACCTTTTAAAGGATCGATCGACCTTCTAGAAATGATGAAAAGCTTGTTGGCTATAAATTTTACCGTCCTTATAGGCGGGCGGGCTATATACCTGCTGTAGATTGTGTAGTAACTAATTGTAACCAACTGTAATCAACTACCGGTATAACTCAAAGCTTTCTCTTTATCCTAATGATCCTATAGACTAGTATAGAGTAGATAAATACACTACCGGTATACCTTCTATTTACCCCTGAAGAGATGGGCCTAAGAAGAAGTAGAACTGTACGCAGCGTAGAAGCAGAGATGATGGAAATTGATATATGGAAATGACCTTGACCTAGGTAGTACCGTACCTTGACCTTGAAAGTTGACCTAGACCTACGCAGGGACTGGCCGTCATTTGAAATTTGAGGTTCATTTGTAGGTTACCTAGGTAGGTAAGTTAAAAAAGGGATTAACTTTATCTAAATTAAAAAGATTTCAATTGAATGATTGGTTAGAAATGTGGTAATACATACCTACCTAGGTAATTGGTGAGGGACCTAGTAGGTTACATCAATTTATATAAAAGTTAAACTAAACTAAATTAAGTATCAAGAGTTATTACCTAGGTAGTCAATCTTTCGATTTTACCCTTTACCCTCTTCAAATTACCATCTAACCATGAAAATGTCAGTGCCAGTGGGGCCAGTGAAGTTGAGTTGAGTTGAGTTGAGATGTTGTTGTTGTGAATGAATGAATGAATGAATGATGAATGAATGAATGAATCCATATGTTTACCGTCTACCGTCTACCACCAAAAATAATAATAATAATCATAATAATCTACCAGGGCCAATAATCCATCCATCCATCCATCCATACATTCATCCATCAGTTTAGTCCAACCCGATCTATTTCCCCATCCACACACACACACACACAATACACCCATACCTACACCCTACACCCTACACCCATACATCACACACACACATCCCCCATCAACTAACTCCTCCATTCTACTTATCACTGTCGCTGTTTTTTTTTTGAGAGAGGGACAACCATCACAATCCCCAATTTCTTCATTCCATCCCACAAAAACTTCAATTATTCTTTTTTTTCTTCTTCTTATCCGAACTTAACATTCTCCTTGGGTTTTTTTTTACTATTTTTTTTTATTTGTTGTCCTTCTTTCCTTTTTACTTTTTCTCATTGAATATTGCAACACTCAATTCGCCCCGTGAAACAGAAAACATTCCTCTCTTCATTCCTCCCCAAGAAAACTTTCGCAGCTGCAGCAACCGACCAATTCAATCAAAATAGGAGAAGAAAGCTGGTTTCAGCAGCACACACACACACACACATCATAATAGGATATACTCGTTGAGGTTGGCAGATGATTCTCTTTTCTCAATTCAAATCATCAAATTATTCACCAAACTTATCATATAATGTTTCAATAGAACTTCCTTGAAGAATCGAAAAAAAGGCATCAATAAGAACTCACGGTAAAAGTGTGTTCTGCCTGAACGCGAAAGAGAGAGAGAGAAGATCGATCCACCTCCACCAATATCTGGCCGCGGGCGACCTCCTTCTTTCCATTCAGAAACCGAAACCTTTTCACATCCCTAACAAATATTGGAAGAAAAAGTCAACCGTTAACTCGTCTTGACTTTTCATCTTTCAATCCAACAACTCTCGTCATAATTTGTTCATTTGTTTTTTTATCAACTCTCCATCAAGACCTCCTGTTTTCCTTGAAGGTTCGTACATACACAAATTTATATACACATATACATGGACGCTAGCTGCTTCAACTAATCTCCCTCCAACATCGCGCTTGTAACAAGATTCCAACTAGAGCAAATCGTACCTTTTCTCCACATTCAGATGGACATAATATCCCTTGCTAATCCATCCATTCTCATCACAGCCTTTTCCATACTCTACTCAATTGAAAACTACATTGAGTACGAACATTTTCATGTAGATAGCACAATAGCTGTTTGCTTTTCAACAACTCGAAAGTAGCTAGCCAAGTCACAGCATGGCCGCTCTCGTTCAGACATTACCACAACAGACAACCACGGTCACTATGCTTCAAACTCGACCATCCTCTGCCTCTGGCACCCTACAACCTTCGCAAAACCAAGCTGCGTATCACCAATATCCGGTCAACCAACAGCAGCGAAACAACTTTCATGGCTTGAGCAATAACAATAACAATATGCCAATATCAAGCTATCGTGGTCATAATTCCATGGCACCAATTGCACCATATGCATTTACTAGCACACCCAGTCTATCGATAGGAGGTCAACAGTCACAAAATGGGTCGCAATCAAGGCCGGAGCAACAGAGAACAACGTCAGCCCCCATAGTTCCCACATTTCAAGGCGGTTCAGGGAATCCCCCGAATCGCTCACGATACCCTGCCGCTCTCTCTGTTTCGACTACATCCTCATCTTCATCGTCAGACCTTTCCCAAAAGTCCGGCACAAGAGATGATTCAGCCATCACCTCCACAGCTCGTGTGGCCACTAGAGCTCCTCGTCCTCAGTCCACCGTCATCACACCACACAGTCAAAATCCAGCTCCTCCTTTGGCTTCACCAGGAAAACCTGCCCCTGACCGCTATCGTCGTCCTGCCATTCGTCGTGCCGAGTCCTCGAATAGTAGTCAGGCCAGTGGTCCTAGCCCATCGGCCTCAACCATGCCGAACGTCATGCAATTTTATGGCGCCAGTACACAAGCAGTCAATACCCAGGCATTCAACTTACAGATGCCACAACCACAGAGTCCACCAAGTGCAACCGCTGATGATATGCAATTGAATCAGCGTAGCACATCAGAGCACGCAAAGAGATATCGACGTCGAAGTATACATACGATTGATGCACACGAAAATAGTAATACTCCAAATCCCGGATTCTTACAGCAGGGGTCAAGGCAAGTTGGCAGCGCTAGTGGTCGTATTGATCAGCAGCCCGAGCAACACGGGCAACACCCCTTGCGAAGTTCACCAGTCGTAACGGTACGTCCAGCCACTTCTCACGGACGAAATGATAGTACCGATAGCTTAAAATCCGCTCGCAGCGGCCATTCACGCCCGAATTCGGTAAGTTAAATTATTTTACGTTCACCAAGTCCATACTCCCCCCCACTCATGGTTCACGGGACTTTATCGTGCATACGGCGTCACCGCAATTTAACCCTCACCAATCACAACATCGTAGCACTGAAATCGGCAGCACGCTAACTTACTTTAGTCGGACAAGCGAGAAGCATCGATGGCAACTCCAAGCCCCGCTCAATCTTCGACTTCTACCGTCGCAATTTTGAATATCACCAACGATCAGCCACGACTTGTGAACATTCCAGTTCGTGCCTCTTCAACCGATGCCGCCAAACGACTTTCGAGTCCCTCTCCTTTATCGAAGCCGGTGACGATGGGTACCGAGTCATCGGCGTCTAAGTCTAAGGACTCCTTTGCTTCAGCGGTCAATGCAGCATTACAGCCAACGCAATCGAAATCTACATATGCACAGGCCGCGACGAGCCCAAATACTACCAGCCCTGCTGCTCAACATCTGGCTGCATTGAACGAAAAGGAAGGAAAGAAGAGCAAGACATCGAGATTGAGAAGGGCATTTTCTTTTGGATCTGCTGCTGAGTTACGGAAGGCCTCTGCAGAGAATCATAGTGCGAGCAGGAGTGGCAATCATGCTTTGGATCGCTCCCAGTTACGAAGAGAAAAATATCAAAATGAGCAAGAAGCAGAGCAAGACAAGATCGCCCAGCGACAAGAAGCTGCAGGCATTGGATCGAACATCTACTCTGGTCAAGGCAATTTCTTTACTGGTTCTACCGATAATTTATCCATCTCTTCGACTGCCTCATCGGCTTCTGTAATGATTCGAAAGATGGGCAAGGGCATGAAGAAATCGACGAGATCTCTTGTCGGTCTTTTCAGACCAAAGTCTGTCATTGGTGTTCCTGCTGCCGATGCAGCGGTTCCTGAAGCTAGCCAAGCTCAAGTCTCGATGGTTAATGTTGAAGCCGAAAGGGAGAAGGTCAATGTAAACGCCAACGCGGCCGATGCTGCTTCTGGTGGCACAGGATTTCCAAGACTCGAGAGAAATTCTCTCGACGCTGCGGCTATGAGCTTAACGGCCACCGATCGTCTTGGAAGTGCCAACACTGAAAGTTCTGCGCATAGAAGAAGCATTGTAGGTGGTGAGAAGGAGCGCGCTGAAGTATTGGCCGCTGTTAAAAAGGGTATTCTCAAACGTAGGTTGCTCATGCTCATTTCTATTGTACATTACTGATTTTGATGGCTATAGGCTCTGGTACTGGTTCTGGCAACTCGTCGCCGGTTATCGTTCCTCTCGATGGAAAAGCTGCAAACTTCAATTTACCACAAATCCCCAACGTCAACAACGACTCTCCCAATTCTTCCGCCCCTAGCACACCAAATGATGACCAGGCTCACAAACAGGCCGTCACTTTAGGAGGAGAGGATTATTTCATGTCGGCACTCAAATTCCGGGGTGATTCCAAGAGTGTACCTGGAACCCCTTCAGGTGCCGCTAAAAGGAACGCTACATTCAGTCCACGGATACAATTCCACGATACTTGGCCCAGTCAAGAATACGATCGCAGAGGCGAAATAGCAACCTGCAATCGACTTACCCCAATGCTTGCTCAACAAATCAAGGAAGAGCTTAATACTTTCAAAATGGTATGTTCATTATTTTCAAATCTTTGGGTACAGGCTAACCAAGAATAGGAAATGGAGGTTCATGAGAATTCTAAAATTTACACACACTTCTTCTAATGAAACCACGATTATTCTATTTGTTCAAAAACAAGTTACGAAACTTACAAAGCTCCTCTGCCACTGCAGGCAACTGTGTAGTTACGCATACACTTCAAGACTTTCAAGGCGTCCAACGGTCTTTCGCATTATTGGTGTACAGGAGTTGATTCACATCTGAGCGATTTGGTCGAAAACAATATTATTTCATAGACTGGCGTCGGCCATCTCTTATTGAGCATAAATGTTGAAGAAGATGAGGGAGGATATATTAGGGGTACTAGGGGGCGACGGTAGAAATTTGGGAAATAAGAGATGTTGTGTGAAGCTTTTCGAGGTTGTGAGAGAAAAAAAGAGTTTCAATTGTCAGATAGGCTGGTAATTGGTTTCTCCCAGCTACCAAGGATGATGGTACAACTCGGAATTAAAAAGTTTCGATCTCGGTTTGGTTTCTACGGGTTTGTTTGATCTCTAGGGGGTTCGGGATCTGCACTTGGGGCAATGTCATGGTCTAATTTTCGTTTTCTTCATTGGTCGGGTCCGGTCTACTTTATATTCGCCGTCAACTCATCGTCGTACTTCAGCGTCTGTTATTATGTTTGAGAAAGGGNNGGGGGGGGGAGATGGGACAGAAATGGGGATGGCATATTCTACGTAATCAAATGATACAATACAAGCAATGGTTGCCATTTACAAAGTCCAAAATGAATGTGTAGATGAGTATGAACTATCCATGAAGTATGAGAAATCTGTAACAGAATTTCGTGTTTTCATTTTAGAGACATGCTAGATTTTGTATGAGTCTGAAAAGGAATTCTAGATTTCGTATGAACACAATATAAAAGCTTGGATACAATCCTGATCCTGGAAGAACCTGGATCGATTGAGATCCTTTTCCATGGCATTGCAAGCTTTGATGTGGGCTCATCCTATGATGTTCAGATGTATACCGCTCAGGAGGGGTAAAAATAAATTCACGATACAAAGGTAGCCTTGTCTTGGCAGCCTTGTGATGTTAATACGTCCCTTCACCCCCGCTAAAACTTTTTTGATAAAACAATTGAAATCAACTTTTTGATACAAATTCCATGCATTGATCACTGCACCTTTGGTTGATCCGATACAATAGTGGCTACTATCATAAATCGCATTCATTCAAGGCTGAGGGCTGGCACCCGCCAACTCCTACCATTCCAAATTCGAGGAATTATGGCAATTTCAAATGATATGTCGGCCGCCGAGGCAGCACATTCAGCATCTATTGTATCTGAGACGAATACCAATGGCTTTAGCAATATATCCAAGAAACTGCATGGTCGTGCCTTTTACGAAAGCATCGGCAGTCCTAAATTCATACTCGCGCCCATGGTTGATCAATCCGAGTTTGTAAGTTTGCGAATCATCCATCACAGGATTGTCTTTCTTCTTCTTCTCATGCTAATTTCTTCTTCTCCAGGCCTGGCGTATGCTCTCCCGCTCTTTCATGTCCCCCGAATCAAACAAATCTCTTCTAGCATACACACCCATGCTTCACGCGCGCATGTTTTCCGAAACTCCCAAGTTCCGCGATGCGCATTTTCAACCGATGAAGAGCTCGCTCGTTTCTCAGCTGGGTTCGTCTTCGCCTGTTTCTAGCGATGAGCTGTTTCTTGATGGGAACCCGCGGTTCGATAGACCTCTTTTCGTACAATTTTGCGCAAATGATGAAAAAGAATTACTCGAGGGGGCAAAATATGTAGCGCCATTTTGTGATGCAGTGGATTTGAATTTGGGATGTCCGCAGGGGATTGCGAGGAGGGGAAAGTATGGGGCGTTTTTGCAGGAGGATCAGGGACTTATTTTTAAGTTGATCAATACGTTGCATAAGGAGTTGGATGTTCCTGTCACGGCGAAGATTAGGATATTAGAAACGAGGGAGAAGACGTTGGAATATGCAAAGATGGTAGTGAGTGCTGGAGCAAGTATTTTGACGGTACATGGAAGGACGAGGGAAATGAAGGGTCATAAAACGGGGTTGGCAGATTGGGCGGTGTTGAGGTTTTTGAGGGAGAGTTTGCCAAAGGAGGTGGTTCTTTTTGCGAATGGAAATATCTTGGCGAGAGAAGATATTGATGAATGCTTGAAAGCTACGGGAGCGGATGGAGTTATGAGTGCAGAGGGGAACTTGTATGATCCGACGATTTTTTCAGATGCACCGGCTATAGGAGAGGAAGGGAGAGAATATTGGAGGAGTTTGGATGGGAAGATGGGAGGTTGGAGAATGGATGCTGTGTTGAGGAGGTATATGGATATTATCTATAAACACGTTTTGCAGGTATCGCCACCTGAACGGAAACCATTGTTTATATCCTCGGATGCACAAGAAGAGATGAAGGAAGAGGTGGAGGAGGAAGAGGAAGAGGGACCACCGAAAAAGAAACAGAAGGGAGAAAAGAAGGAGAGGACGACAAGTCCTAGTTTGGTCGCTATGCAACCGCATTGTTTCAAACTTCTCAGACCACTGGTTTCAAAACATCATGGTATTAGAGATGCGTTGGCCAAATGTAGAGCAGGAGATATACAAGCTTTTGAAAACGTTTTGCAAATGACGGAAAAGGTTGTCAAGGAGGGAATAATAGAATATGAGAGGACGAATGGGGAAAGTTACAGAGAAGAGGTTGAGAGAGCGGAAAAAGAAAGAGAAGAGAAAATGAAGGGGGGTGGGAAGGGTGCTAATGGGAAAGGTGGGGTTGAGGGGGATGGTGAGGGGAATGGGGGTGAGGAAATCCGGTTTGAGGAAAGTTCATTGGAGATGGTTAGGAGGTGTAAGAGGCCTTGGTGGGTGGTGCAGGCTTATGTTAGGCCGTTGCCGATGGAGGCGTTGGCGAAGGG
>NGKG01000029.1:377752-405199 GCA_002162505.1 Myriosclerotinia scirpicola | reverse complement strand
GGGGGAAGTGAAGGCGAAGTTGTGAGGGGTATGGAGTTGGGTGGATGGTCATGTATGAAATCTTTACTAAGATTTTGTGCATAGATGTACTGAGTACATCCATGGTAAATGCATATTGGTAGCTTTGATATCGTAGCGCAGGGTCTATCAGCATCAAAGTCAATTATCATGAAGAGCAGCGATGAGATAAAGAGTGAACAGTATCGTGCCCAGGTGACTTCAACAATATCCATGCAATTAAATATGTAGCCAATAAAATACATTAAGTAATACCTGATGAGATCCAAAGCTACCTACTTCCAAGAGGATGATGACGATCCTATATCATCACGTGACTAAAGACGCGAAACTCTCACGTGTTTCCCCATACCATCTAAATTAAGGGTCCAAAAAGGTACCAGACTTTAATCGAGTTAAGCTTTTAAGCCGCATGGGAACTATATAAGGGTCGACGAGGAGTATCAAACTTTCTTTCCTTGAAATATATTTTCCTCCTCATCAAATCTTGAATTTTTTCCCGATACGTAATCACCATTTTTTGAAGATGTAGATGGGATCATTTTGAATATCTCATTTCGAAGCAATAGAAAGTTTCTATGACATTGATTCTGTTGATGGTTGATAATATGGATGTTTGAGTTGAAAAAGATTTCAATTCATTCAAGTCGTCAAAATGGATCTTCCTGGAGATGATTTTCCCTTCAATGGTGGTGGTGGTGCCTGCAGTCATTACTACCTAGGTAATTTTTGGTGGCGCCCACTAGTGTTAGTCAGCTAAGCGATGGTCCAACCACCGAACAACCGACCACCGACCATCCATCCGGGAAATCCAGGCAGGACAAGACAGACATAGGACAGGCACAGACCCAACGCGCTTGGTGAGAAATCAGCTTTCCTTCAATGTCAACTTTATCAACATTCAAACACAACACAGATATCAATTCATTCATCATATTTTCATGCGAACAACTTCACAGAAACAGATAAATTCATCATTCGCTAGTCTTTTCATATTGAATTCTTCATTACAAATCACATAAAAAAAAGTCTTATGTTGTTCAACATTAACCAGGTGCTGAACATCGCTTTCACTTTCCTTCACAGCAGAGCGCGAAACTATTAAATGTTTTAACAAAATATTGAATCTTGAACGAATCACCATCGCTTTGAGCTTTTCCTCTGCGATTTTAATCTCGACCCTTCTTTTGACATCGAATTCACGCTATGCCAGCGAAGAATCGAAAATTGGAATTCTTCGACCCTAATAAATCTGACTCTAACGACGACGATTTCTCCCCTACCGAAGTCGCTCCAAGAAGGAGTCCAAAAAAGTCAAGAACCCAATCGCAAAAGAAAGGAGGCTCGCGAAAAAAGACCAAGTACAAAGACTCAGATATCGACGACGACGATGATGATATAAGCATAGACGAATCATTTTCAGAAGCGGAAGAAGAGGAAGAAGATTTCGAAATGAATGAGAAGACTGGAAGAGCTGTGCGGAAGGCCGCGAAGAAAGCTATCACTTATGAAGAAGATAGTAATAGTGACGAGGACTCGATCGTTGAATCTGAGGAGGAGGTCCGCCCGAAAAAGTCGAATAAGCGAGCGCGCGTGGTAAACGAGGGCGAAGACGAGGACGAAGATGAAATCGCAGAACCCGTTTCGAAGCGCAATAAAAATACGGACAAGAAAAAACTTATGGTGACACTCAAGATGCCAACGGGAAGTACACCGGCTCGAAAAACAAGAGCTGGCAGTGCTGCGAAAACTCGGACAAGCGTTGAACCTACATCCGCGGGCCTCAGAAGAAGCACACGCGCTCGTACGGAGGAAGGTGAAGAATTCGTTCAATTATCAACCTCCGGCAAACACATCCTTCGGGCTTCGAGATCACCAGAACCGATCGGTCGCATAAGAGCCACCAGAGGAACGAAAGGTCTCAAACAACCTGCTGCTTCCACTATCAAAGAAGAGGCACATGAGACAAGCTCATATGAAGATCCCCAAGCAGATGCTGAAGGTGAAGATGACATTATAATGCAGCCGCAGCCGGAGATAATTGGAACAGATGATGGGGAGGATGATAATACCGAACCATTCAATCCATCTGCCAGCGCGCAGGCTGATGAAGATATGGTGGACGAACTCGCCGTTGATGAAGTAGCCCCCGCAAAAAAAACAGTCCTTCGTGATGATGATGATGACGACGACGATGAACCAGTCGCAAGAACTCGCACTAGAGCCTCTAGATCAAGTAATGCGGGCCAGGATGCACAAGAAACAGTAGAAAACACCGAATCAGCTACTGGCTCTCGACGCCTAAGAAATCGAGGTTCGAAGAAACCCAAAGATGATGGCAGTGATTTTACACCTGAAGGCGAAGGATCCGAGGAAGAGATGACTGTATCTGATGCCTCGCCGAAGAAAGGTGGCGATGATGATGGCGAATATTCGAGCTCGTCAAGAAATGCCAGACGAGCGAAGTCGAAGACCACTTCACGAAGAGGTGCTCTTGCATCAGATGGGGAAGATGAGCTAGACGCGGAAGAATTGGCAGACGAGCTCCAAGAACTCAGACCATCTCGGCGACGACGCAATCCTGTACCAGAAATCGCGTATGAGCCTAAAGGTCGCCGTGAACGGAAACAAGTCGACTACAAGATCATGCCAATGGATCAAATATACGCCCAAGATGACGATTTAGAGGATGCGGAACCAACCACTACCCGTAGGGGTCGTGGTGGTCGTAGCGGTGCCAGCCAACCATGGGAACGTAATTTACATACAACCTATGGTCCATTTGGTGGCGGTCTTGGGCCACCTCCACTTATTGGGGGTCCTTGGGGTACATGTGCTACAGGTGGTATTGATTCGGATGATAGCGACGACGATGACATTGCTCCCGGCGTTGGTATGACACCTACCTCTGCGACTATGGGAAGACCACCCGGATTGCTCCCGCCTATGCCACAAGCAAACCAACTCGACCAAACGCCAACTGGTGCACAACTTGGAAAAGTGAAAAGTCAAAAAGCCCTCGCAGATGCAGACCCTCTTGGTGTTGATCAAAATGTTGATTTCAGCAAAGTTGGTGGACTCGAGGGGCACATTGAACAGCTTAAAGAAATGGTACAAATGCCTCTATTGTACCCCGAACTTTTCCAGAAGTTTCATGTAACGCCCCCACGTGGTGTACTGTTCCATGGCCCTCCCGGTACCGGTAAGACTCTTTTGGCAAGGGCTTTAGCAGCTACAGTGGGCACAGGCGGTCGCAAAGTCACCTTTTATATGCGAAAAGGTGCTGATGCTTTGAGTAAATGGGTTGGTGAGGCCGAGAAACAGCTTCGGTTGTTATTTGAAGAGGCAAGGAATACACAGCCAAGTATCATCTTCTTTGATGAAATTGATGGTCTTGCCCCCGTTCGGTCAAGTAAGCAAGAGCAAATTCATGCTTCTATTGTCTCAACCCTGTTGGCACTCATGGATGGTATGGATGGTCGAGGGCAAGTCATTGTCATTGGAGCAACAAACAGACCCGATAACATTGATCCTGCCTTGAGAAGACCCGGTCGATTTGATCGAGAATTTTATTTCCCATTGCCTGATGTTGAAGGTCGCAAATCTATTATCAACATTCATACCAAGGATTGGGGTATCGATGATACATTCAAGAATAATTTGGCTCATATTACAAAGGGATATGGTGGTGCGGATCTTCGTGCACTTTGTACGGAAGCTGCTCTCAATTCTATCCAGCGTACATATCCTCAAATATATTCTTCCAATGATAAGCTCATTGTGGATACCTCGAAGATCAAGGTTACGGCCAAGGATTTCATGCTCTCGGTTAAAAAGATGGTACCGTCATCTGAACGTTCGACATCTTCAGGGGCCAAAGCATTGCCGAAGCTTATAGAGCCTCTCCTTCGAGATCAACTTAAGAAAATCGAAGATATTGTTGATAACCTAATTCCCGTCAAGAAGAAGACAACTGCCTTACAAGAAGCAATGTATGAACAATTCGATGATGAGGATCAGGGTTTTGGTCGAGAAACAATGCAACAAGAGTTTGAGAAGTCGCGAGTGTTTCGTCCAAGACTACTCATTGGTGGTGAGCCTGGTATGGGTCAAGCGTATCTTGGTGGTGCTTTGTTGAATCATTTCGAGGGGCTACACGTCCAGAGTTTCGATCTTCCAACTATGTATATGGATTCTGCTAGGGTTCGTATCTCTAATCATTCTCTTCTTGGTTCATATACTGACGTGAAAAATTAGTCCGCGGAGACAGCTATCGTTCAGTTATTCGCCGAAGTCAAACGTCACAAGCCCAGCGTAATATACTTGCCAGCAATTGATACTTGGTACCATACTCTTCCTGAAAATGTATTAACCACGTTCCTTGGTCTTCTTAAAGCAATTCCTCCTACAGACCCGGTCTTAGTGCTCGGCATAACAGACGTCACTCCGGACAAGATGAATCCGCAATTGCTGCGTGACATCTTTGGATTTTCAAGAAATAACCGCTTCATCATCGATCGGCCATCGAGAGTAAGTAACATTATCTTCACTGTGTGATTTCCATTTATTAATACATCTTAGGAACATCGCGAGAAATTCTTTCAAAATGTCATTTCGTATGTGAGAAAAGCACCAAACGAGTTTCCAGATCCAGTCAATCGTAAAAAGCGTAAGCTAGAAACCCTCGAGCTCGCTCCACCACCACCGCCAAGGATACCCACCAAAGAAGAACTCAAGGTACAAAAGAAAAATGATCACCAGCTGTTGAATCTTTTGAAAGTGTCAATTCAACCTATCATGGATCAAATTCAAAAAAAGTATAAAAAGTTTCGGCAACCTATTATTATGCAAAGTCAGTTCCAATATCTCTTCGATGAAAAGGATCCAAACTTTGTCCGCCCAGATGTACCTCAAGTTCGGCAATTCGAGCTGGGTGTTGACAAAAACGGAGTCCAATGTCTCCGTGAAACGGCGACCGACAAGATATATTACAATTTAGATACCACCACGATCGAGGAGAGATTAGCAAATGGCTTCTACGCTCGACCAAAAGATTTCCTAGCCGATATCAAAACTATTCATAAAGATTCCAAACAATCTGGTGACAAGGATCGATATCTCAAGACTCAGGAACTAGTTGCAAATGTTTCAGTTGACCTTGACACGATTGAAAGGGATCCAAAGTTTGCCGATTGCGAGAACTTATACCATCGATGCTTACAACGACATAAGGAAAAGGAGGAGAAGATTCGAAAGAAGATTCAAGAAGAAGCTGGGATGGAGTTGGTGCGTTCAGATGTCTTTTCGGGGGAAGTTGGCTCGAGAGTCAATTCTCCTGGGATAGTTAACTTGAGCCAGGCTGTTCCTGGTCGACGCCCGGTCTCTACTGTTCAACCCTTCCAAACGCCCAGCGCTCTCTCCAATGGACACTCAATAGCTTCAGGATCTCAACATGTGAATGGATCTTCTGTACCTTCTAGAGCAAGCGGTGAAGATATTATGATGAGTGGGACAAATGATAATGCCTCCGATTACTCACAGAATTCTCCTGCTCTTCCCCGTCAGCAATGGCCATCCAAGACAGCAATGGCCCCCTCGAGCGTATCTAACATTGCTACTGGATTCAACTCTCAACGTTCTGCTTTCCAGGAAATATCACATGACACTCCTCTTAGTGCATTGATCAACAACGCTTCTCCAACAACTTCCGGAAAGAGAACGTCAGACGCAACGACCTCAAAGAGAACATCGGGGGCTTGGAGTACACAGGCCACAAATGGGACTGGTCCAGGTGCTTCAAGCCCAGTAGATGGGCACAGACAAGATGCAGATCTTCCAGAAACGCAAGCCATTAATGTGGCCGAGGGAGATAAAAGTAGCGGAGAGACAGAATGGCTTCACTCACAAGCACATGCTCTTGCACGCGGTCATCTTGGATTTCCATCTCAGACACCAAGCACGCACAATTCACAAGACAGGCCACCTGTGCCACAATTTAATGCTCCTCCACGGCCATCTGCAACCAGGCCTTCTCAAAATACCGACGTGGCTGATGACTCGCTAGTTGAAATCTATTCTACGCAGTCATCGTCACAAAAGGAATACATCATGACAGAGTCTTACGCAACTGACCTACTGCAAAAGCTTACGGACGGGTCAAGCGGTTGTTCAATTGAACAATTGGAACAAATAAATCGCGAGTTAATGGACTATATATGGAAGATGAGAGGGGAGTGGAACAGAAACAAGATCTTTACCGAATTGGCCAGCGTGTTCAATGATACTATATTGGATATAGAGGAGATGCAAAAGGTTCTAAAACCTAGTCAAGAATCACAACAATCAGGAGGTCACTCGCCTTATTATTCGACTCAGGAGCGTTCGTAGTCGCATTGCATTAAGAGCTTGGAAATCTTTGAGGCTATATTGAGAATTGAGCATGGCGTTGAAGGATTTTTTTTTTAAAATACAAATTGGCTGGACAATTGAAAGCGTGCATGGTTGGAGATGTATTTTACTGTGTAGCCTAAAGGAAGTTAAGGGCATAAGTGTATTAATTCGGCATGATAGATGATGTTTATGCTTATGGTGTCTTTGTGTGAGCTCTTAATGTTTGTATTTTGTGATGAAAGGTTTCTGGATTTTTTCACTTTGGGGGATCTGCTGTGAGTTGAGTTCGTTGGTGATTGATTGTAGTGCTGAAAGGAGTCGAAAGTGTTGGTGGGAATGATGTATGTGTAGTTGTCTAGCCAGAATCACTTGGACAGTTAGATTTACTTTTTTGACGTAGAGCCAACTAACCTCGTTTTCTCCATTAGGAGTGTCAGGAATAACATTTATCCGAGATTGTATTTTACATGCTAGCACCAGGACATCCCTCCCATGCCTCTCTCTCATCACCACAGCTCACCCAGCATCTCATGGATATTTCTTTCTTTATAATTAGTGACAGTACTGTTGATTTGAAATTACCTATATCTACCATAATCATATCCAACATCTAACAACTACATCCCTCTACCACGATATCTTCCCATTACCTCTTACTATGACAATTCGCTTTATATCTCCTGGATTAATAATTTACATGTGAATACCTATTCTCTTTAGTTAGGGCTAGGAATAATGTTTCTCCGAGATTAGATTTTATTGTAAGATCAACCTCCGGAGTTCTACATATCTTATTACAGTACTTTGCTACCAAATGAGAACATCCTACTACAAGATCGCACTGTCACAAAGCTATAGTTACTTGTGTCAGTAAAGACAGTATGTCCAGTCACCTAGATACATGTATTAGTTTGCATGAGTCTGATGTGAGGTTAGTACATGTCTTATTGTCTCATTCTTATAGTTGCAGTCACAATGAATTGGGTTGAAATCAAGTGTTTCAAAAGTTCCTCATTACTATTATTATGAACTACCAAAGACTGAGAAGGAAAGTGGTAGTGCTTTCTACTATTTGAAAGCTAAAAGTGGAAACTGCAAAATTTCGTACAAATTCCTATCCTAGGCAAAAGAAAGGGGAAGAGAATATGCAAACAATCTGAATTCTTATAGAAGAATCACTGAAACAACATAGAGAGGCAAAAGGAACCACCACCGCTCCTACTCCGCCCCCCCTTTCACTACCTTAAGAATCAGAACCAGCCCACTAGAACGAACAAACCAGTACCCGCTCCCACTTCCACTCCCACCGCATTAAAAGTACTTGGCTGATATCTCAATAGATCTCATGATACATACGGACTAATTCGACCATGACCCCATTTGTCCATGAATCCGTTCTCAAATGGCGGCCTTATGCAAATGTTCAATATCCTGCGTAATTTCTACCATTTCGTTGAACGCCTCAATCTGGTTTTCCCTGACTGCAGCATCGAAAATTCGGCCCTTTTCCGCAGGTGTAGGTGCATCAATTCCCTCGAATTCAAGCAAGCACTGTGTGAATTGATTTAGGAATAGAAAGTCGCGAGTCTGGGAGAGTGTTTTGCCTGTAAAAGACCCACATTCCACAAGGGTTGCATGCATGTTGAGCATTTCATCGAGCTTGTCGGATGTCTGGTACAAGTTACGATACTCACCAACTGAAACTCCATAAATGTTCAAGAACATTTCATGGCTGATGACGGGGCCATTAATGACTTCTTTCTCTGACAAGACGATAGAGGCAAAATGCGCGTTGACGTGTCCTCCAGTTGTTGCGTTGTCCCCAGCACGAGCAAGTTCCTTGTTGAATGGGAGGTGGCTGTTTTTCGACGACATGTGAATACCATCACGTTTGAATTGTTTCATATATTCGGCATTACTCGCCAAAACAGGGAGTGAAATCTCTTGGGCCAGAACTAAGAGGCGTGTTTTCTCTTCTTCCACTTTAGCCAAGTCGTGTACTAGACGTCGTCGCACATCGTCGGATTCATGCAACGCGTTTTCATATTCTGCAAGGGTTTCTTGAGAAGAAGATACCTCAGAAGAAAGTCGATTAATTGTATCCGTTGTAGCCAGCCGAAAATGGTCAAATTTCTCTTTCCAATTTCGGATTTTTCTCTCAAGTTCTAGCTTGAGGAATTTGTTTTCTTCAATGATTGCGAGGCGAGTCTCTTCTGACATGTGGATTTGATCCCCAAGAATGGGACCTCGTACATTTGGGGACTCTTCTCTGTTGTCTGTGACCCAAGAGAAATCTAGATGCTGTTGATCATCCTCAACGGGATTGTCATCGACGTGACTGTCGTCTACGTAACTGTCGTCCTCTCCCAGGTGACTGTCTGGTACAATCGATTCTTGGTCACTATCTTCTGGAATTGGAGAGGCTTCTCGAAGCTCGAGGTAACCTTCAACATGGATGGGCTGAGCAATTTCTAATTTCTGTCTTTGGATATCCTATATGGGTTATATCGTTAGTACGTGTTTAGCGTCTCAAAATTATGTTCTTACCTCTTTTGCTAACAAGAGCTGAGCCATATTCTCCTTCGCCAATGTGCGTTTGGTTCTCATGTACATTTCCTTGCGCATTAATAGGTTTCTGTCTCGGCTGGCTTGGTCAGGATACTATTGAATACGTCAGCGACCCAAATCGAAAAATTAGCAGTCTGCAAATGATTACTTACCTCGATAGACTCATCAACCTTACCCATCAAGGCGAACCATAATTCACCTCTCGCGATGACTTTATCATCTCGAAGATGGAACAACTCTCGATCAATTTCACCTTCCTTTGCAATTAGTCGCTCCAGAATAGTTTCCTGGGTATCGGGCACAGCAGAGATTTCTTGAATGCCCATCTCTACTTTGGCATTTAGTTCTCTCAGAGCATCTTTATCTTCTTTGATCGTGGTCTGAAGTTCTAAAACTTCAGTCCTCAGTCCCTCGAGTTCCTCTTTGATTTTCTCCTCTTCGGTATTCTTATCCTTTAGCTCGGACTTGGTTCGCTCATGTTTGTTGATTAGAACCGAGATGGCTTTTTTGGATTCATCGGTGATGTATGAACTTGATTCTGAGGCATGCAGCTTGTGGCGATTGACGTTTTGGCTGAGTAAGGAGAGTGGTTTCTAGGAGAGGCTGGTCAGCATTTTGACTTGGAATGACACGAGGTTGTTTTACTGGGTGTGAGATATAGATTATACTTACTCTGATATCCTCATGGATTGAAAATCTTCTGTTCTTGCCCTTTTTGTTGATAGAAGGGACTAGGGACGACATGATGTGAGAGTTTCAAGTAGTGGTTGGTGGGTTTTGATGTCGAGGTATTGATGTTGAAGTTTTGATGTCGAAGTATTGATGTCGAAGTATTGATGTCGAAATCTTGATGTCGAAATCTTGCTTTCGGAAATTGAATGTCGAGAATATTTTTTGAAGGAGGATTAGATTCTGATTGTTGGTGGATCAATGCTTTAAATACCCAGCGGATGGATTGTTTACTGCTGTAGTGCACAATGTTTTCACGTACGGTTTTTATATGGCTGTACTATGACCGTAACTGCAATGTTTCCATTTCATTGAGATGTTGAGATATCGACCGTACATGCACATTATTGGGGGATACTAGCGCTCAATCATATTATTCTTGGTTGTGTTTTGTTTTAATCGTGTTTTATTTTGCCAATTTGCTGTAATGCAGCCCTAAACCTATGATTGTTCTGAAGCTACTCAGATACTTGCCTTGAACTTTACCTATCCCATGTCGAATTTTTACCAGCCAACATACGCTATCGCTTCATCTCAGTAATCAGGTTCAAAAAGAACCTAACTTATTACTAAGTACGAAGTCTTCGCTTTTCTAATTTTACAACCTTATTGCAAATTCCTTCCATGGCAACATAATTTGTATCGACTCTTGTATCAGTGTTAAATGCTGCTTGTGCCTTGGCTGCAGATCCTCCGAACCTATTGAGAAGCTCTGCAAAAATAATATTGCAATCTTCCTCCAACTCAAGGAACTTCTGATCGCCAGCTGCATCGAGGGTCAGAGAGCTGAATGACAAGCAGTGCGTCATTGTGCCTCTCAAGTCCTTGATCCTGGTATTCTTTGAGCCAATGTGATATTTATTCTCGAATTCTTGACAAACATGTTCGAAAGTAACACCATAGATACACAGGAAATTCTGTGCCTGCAGGTGTTCTCTGAATTTTCTGTGTATATTTTTGGAAATTAGGTGCGCATCAGCTCGAACGTTGCCGCTATATAGAGCTGTAGAGCCACGCTCAATGGCGCTGACATCTGTGGGTTTGAAGCCACTCACTGCTGTGTAATTTCCGTGATCGTTGCGCCGGGATGACTGTTCGAAGAAACGTACGCGGGCATTGACAACAAGGGTGATCAAGTCGTGGTTGGGATGGTTTGTGCCATCTAATTCGTACTTGAGGCCCTCAATATCCGTGTCTGCTTCAATAAGCTCTGATCTTGCAGATGCGAGTTGGGTTCTGGTGGCAGCATACTTCCGCTCAAGAGCATCTTTTTCTTCTTGAACCTGCGCCAGTTGGCCTTCGGCGGCGGAGAGTTGACTATGAAGAGAGACAATCGTATCAGAGGCAGTATCTGCTGACCGGGCATCATAGGGAGAAGCTTCACCATCACTGGTAGAGAGAGCGATCTCGTTGTCCGAATTGTAGCCGCAGATAATATTGATGCTCTCCAAGATCTCCTGAAGCGTCGATAGTTAAGTCGGTGATCATTTTTTGTCACACCGTGGGTATGATTGATGCTTGCTTACCTTTCTTTCACCTTCCTTAGAACTCATGCTAACATCTTGAGCCTCAAGACTACTCATCTCGTCCTTCATCCACTCATTCCACGCATTGTCGATATTTTGCTGGGCACCTCGATCGTCCAAAGTTACCACAATACTGTCGTAAAGGCTAGTTTGGCTCGATTTTCTACTTGTTTTCCACTATATATTCCTTTTTTTTATATTACAGCAAATTCCACAATATTGTTTTTTTAACAGAAAAAAAAGGAATATATAATAGAAAACAAGCGGAAAAATAAGCCAAACTAGCTTTAAGTAACTCGCATCGATTGCAGGCTTATCTGACGACCTTCACAATATCTGCGCAAATCCTGTGCAACAATGAGCATTTTGTCCAAGCAAGACCAGTGTAGGCGATCTCACCTCTATTTCTTGATGAATATCCTCGTACCAACCATCTTTCTTGGCCGCGACATTGTGACGTCTTTGTTCGAGCATCTCGCGATCTCGAAGACGAATCTTATCAAGCTTCTCAAGATCGGCGCACAAATTGGAGAGCTCTTGCAACTTTTCATCCAAAGTGGCCGAAGCCACATCGGCAAGATTGGTATCTCTCATGTTGTTGGAGTTTGGGAGGTAGATCGGGAAGGGAAACTGGAGTTTTTTTCTCAAGATAGTCGAAGGTGATGGAGTTGGTAAATACCCCGCTTTCAAGTTTCCCAGTTGAACAAATTTACAGTATTCACTTGTTACCTAGCCTTGCATTGGGAGTGAATTCCCAATACGCATCACACATCTACAGGGCGAAGCTCAACTACCATCCCGCTCTTTGGCGTTTTACTGATTGGCCACACATTTGCGAGTATTACTCAGGCACGAGAAGCATGTGAGTGTATGAGATGAAGCTGAAGTTTGAATTTTCTTAATGTCCGTCTTCGATGTTGGGGTGACTATGGATACCTCCACTTCTTCTGAGCCTTACTTACTGCATCTACAATGTCACGCATCAATAGCAAGTTCTCTTTGACCCTGGGGTTTGAATCTAAAAACGCTGCACTTTCCCCCCTATTTCTTGCATCACTTAACATTGTCTGAGATAGTTGAAAGAGTGAAGAGAAAGATTCGTCGTGCCGGGGAGAGCTGTTAGATACCTTTGTAAAGGCAAAGCAAAATGCCATCGTACCTCGTAGATCTATGGCCTCTTTTCCCTTGCTGGATGCGTGAACGCCGGAAGGATACGTCAACGTTGGGTTGACACCATAGATACACGTAAAGTCCTCTTTCGAACGTTGGGGCTTCAAACAGTAAAGCGCATAATCGGCCTCAAAATTCCCAGTATGACAAGCGATGTTTCCCTTCTTAATGAGCTTGGCATTAACCACGCCCCGAATATTTGCAAACACGGCTTTCCCTTCTCCAAAAAGTCTGCGACTCTTGGCCTGTTCCAGAGCGCGACGACGGACTGCAGCGCCTACATTTAATAGAGGTTCAAGCAGTCTTCTTGCCTTATTGAGTTTCAGGTTTTTGGATTTGTATTCCTCGAGTTGTTGTTTCAGTTTCGCTTCTATCTTTTCGTGAATCTCGAATTGCTTTCGACGTGCCGAATTGTGCTCAGCAAGCTGTAGTTGAAGTCTTTCTCCCGTATGTTTATGGACCTTGAGTTCTTTCTCGAATTTTGTTCGTTGGGTGACTAATTGTGCTTTTAAAGCATTAATTGCGGCTTGAGGATTGGCGCTAGTTTCATGATCAACAGGGAATATTTGATTCTATCGTAAATTCAAGTTAGTTTATGTGTTCGTGGTTGATCTGTGAAGGTAGAAGGGTTCTTTTGTGCTTACGCTAGCTTGGCAGAAAATATGTTCAACGGTTTGCCAGATGCGAATGACGAATACAGCGAGGTATTG
Source organism: Myriosclerotinia scirpicola (assembly GCA_002162505.1). Lineage (NCBI taxonomy): Eukaryota > Fungi > Ascomycota > Leotiomycetes > Helotiales > Sclerotiniaceae > Myriosclerotinia > Myriosclerotinia scirpicola. The sequence continues at coordinate 392,088 of NGKG01000029.1, read as the reverse complement.
ATTTAGCATTCTGAATATTTTTGAGGAGGAATATTGTCTAGTTTCGAGATTGGTAAGAGTTTCAAACTGTGTGTGTGGATGGCGATGCCATGGTGACAGCAACCTTGCTGGGCTGGAGCCCTTGAATTCTCCATTCATATGAAATAAATCAACCTTGTTGTCCCTGGATCTCTCTTCCCCCTCAATTCAGTTTTAGATCTTTATGTACCTATTCACTGTAACACTCATTCTTGGATAGATTTTGCAAGCAACTTTTGTTTCGGCAGAATCAAGATAATTATCTAAACTCAAAATTATTTTGTGGACTGGTGCACTGTGAAATTTTCGCTTGCAGTATGTACCCAAATCAGAATGCTCAATCTTTACACCGTAAATCATCGCTAATCACTCTCGCTCTGCATACACGCCCGTATCCATCGTCATCGTCCGCCCATCTGCAAGTTCCAACCGTCAACTCCCAGTCTCAAATGCCCACCAACCCCCAACCGCACCAACCCTCAAATATACCTACCCCCAAGACCACCGCTCATCAACGGATTCCGCCTATCACTCTTACTCTTCTCAACCACCGCCTCGCAGATCCCACGCATGGTATTACAAGCCTCAATGACCTCAGCATCTCCACTAAACGCCTTCGCAGCCAAGAGAGCCGACGCCGTCCTCCTAACCGCCTGCTGATACTCCGACTCGCAATACTCCGCCAGCGTCAAGAATTCATCCTCGGCATCCGCATCCGGCGTGTGTTGCGTGAAACATCCCACGTGTGCCATCGTTCCTCGCAGATTGGCCAGCTCGGTGAACTTGCAGCGCGCGGCGAATTTGTGGGCACAGCCTCGTGTCACGTCGTCGACGGGCACGCCGTATATCTCCTGGAAGGCTTGCTCGAATCTGAGACGGTGCGTGGTGTTGATCGCGAGTAAAGCCGCGTCGGCTCGAATGTTTCCTCGCTGGGAAAGACAGGCAGGCGTTCCTGGAGCCCCGAGATCAATGTGGAGACCTGACAACCCGCGGGAAATGATTCGGTGGTGCGAGTGATGGTTGATGATGGAATATTCATGCGCCTTGGATGTTTGCAGGAATTCCAGGCGCGTGGCAACGCCGATGTCTCGGAGAATGTCATGCGGTTCCCTGTTACTCTTCATCTTAGCCAAGGAAGTCGATAGGGTTTTGACTTCCTCTCTCAAATCCTCGTTGGTATCATCAAAGGTAACTCTGTGTGCAGCAGTATTCCCCTTCTGTTGCGCCTGCGCGAGTTCCAGCTCATTTTCCAATCTTTTATTATCCTCAGCATATCTTCTAGTCGCCTGAGCATGCTCATCTCTATTCTCAGCAATCTGTCTTAGCCGCTCTTGATTCGAGTTCAAAGATTCGGTGACGGCGGTGTTCTCCATAAGAAGCTTATTTCTTTCGCACTCGAGACTTTTGTTTTTATCCGTGAGCTCTTGGAACTGTCTCCGCATCACGTCAAGTTCCTCCATTAATCGAGCGTTCTCGATCTCGAGTCGCTTGTCCGGTGATGGCTGGCGAAACGACGTATGGTAGACAGCATTTGCGGGAATCGTGTGGGGATTGCCGGCTGGATTCTCGAAGTAGGAGTCAAAGTAATCATCACTGGAACTAAACCCCAGAATCCGATTCTTTTTCTTCAAGAGTTCCTAGAGCAACCATGAGCATGATATAATGCGTACAGTACAACTAGTGACTTACACTCATCCGCGCCACAAACTGCTCCTGATTATGTCTCCAACTAGCAATCTCCCTCTTCTTCCTCTCGTCGTACTTAGATGCATCATGCATATCAATCGCCTTCCTCACTTCATGCGAGCTTGTTTTAGGCCCGATCTTGATGGATCGCCTTTTGCCGCGGTTATCAATTGCCTTGAACTCGGCCGGCTCTGGGAGAGTGCTTGTATTTGCGGCGCTCTACATCATATATCAGTCATGTATTTCTAGATCGAGAAGAAATACTTCGATGCTGACCTTGATGAGGACTTTCCATTTCTCAAAACTCTGTTTCTTCTCATCCGATATCTTCTCTGATTCCCTCTTGGTCTTGTATAAATTCTCAAGTAGAACTTCCTCGTGTTTGGCATATTGTCTGTTTAGATCAGCAAGCCTTGCTTTATCTTTATCAAACTCCCTTTGTAGCTCCCTGTCGGACGTCATGATTTCAGAAGTAATGAGGTTAACAGAAGAGCTAAAGTTGAAATGTTGATATTGTTTTGGTTTGTAGTTATTTTCTTGCGCAACCAGTGGTAAATCAAAGAGAAATAATGAAGTTGATGCATTCGGGTGCTTAGTTATGGTTTGCAATTGTTCTTCAGAGTACCTCGGGATCTTTTGAGGAATGCTATTGAACAAAATAGGTCCGAGCACCCAGATTTAAGCTTCATCCCCTCAATATTCTTTAGTCTATTTGTAATTCACTCACTTCGTTAATTTTAGCATGAAAGGATGAACTTCACTTTGTATTGGATGCTTGGAATTGAATTGAATCGCTAATGTCATGATGCTAAACTTGCATGCTATTAGTGAGATTCTACTGTGCAGATAGAAGAATTAACTCACCCAAAGGAACAAAAAAGCCTATACCTACAATCAATGATTATGATTGATTGGGAATTCACTCCACGCTAGTGATTAGCGAGGCCCCTTTCTTATCGCCTTCCAACGCTCAGATCATATCAAGGATAATCTGGAACAATCATATACAACAAGCAGTCTTTCTGATCCACGCCTACACAATGCAGGAACGTCGACTTTTCGACATGGTATTTCCCCCTCCATTTATCATTTTTGTATCGGATTCGAACCCGCAGATGCCCTTGGTAAGTGCTTGGAGAACGCAATCTCCAGGTTTCGATTGTCAGTGGATATACTGATCGCTATGTCGAGATAGGGCGGTTGTAATGGAACTCGAAGACAATTGAAGGCAACTGATGATTGTGTTAGTATTGCGACAGATAGACCGAGATTCTTTGAACAATCTAGAATTATATTGTCAGTAAACCCTATAGAAATATTACTTGAAAATGCGTGACTTACGGCATGATCAACCAGAGTTATTATTCCATTTTCTAGCCCCCCTGCGACTTTGAAAGCTGGAACCACTCGTCGGCTGTTTACGTGGTGATGAGCTCTGAGGAGGTCCGTAACTGGTAGAAGGTATTCCAGGATTGGCAGCATAAGGTGACTTTGAAAAAAATTGGTCTGCAAGGTCCCCAAGTTTTTTCAGATGGCGTGCAACATCTTTATCGTTCTCAAATGCATCATCTCCCAGCTCCGATTGCTTATCTTGGATGAATTGCATGCTATCGCCGGCAGCCTGTCTATCCTTGATTGAAATCATTCCATTGTGCGGAGCGTAAAAGGAAATGATGCTGCCCTGGTAGTCGATAGCCTCAAGCATCTTCGGGGGCAAGCTTCCATAATCACGAGGAGGCAAACCATTGTAAATGCGACGGAAGACCTCCTCAAGCTCAGCCTTTTCATCATCTTTGAGATAAGTTCCTATGAAGAGGGCAGCGTCGACAGAGCCATATGCCCTATGAGCTGCATCGTTGCCTCGCCGAACAAATTCAGAATTATATATTGTTGGGCCCATTACTCGAGATTTGGCTTGTTCAAGATATCGAACCCGTACAGCAGCGCCAATACGAGCCAATGCCGATGTTGTTTTTTCTTGCAGCTCCATTGCCGTCTTCAAATTTTTGATTTCTTCCTTCAGACCCTTCCTCTCAGCTTCGAGAAATTTGGCATGATCATCTGCATCCTCCAGTTGACGTTCTTGCCTTTTGATTTCTTTGTTTTTCTCATATACAAGAGCCTCCAGCTTCTGACATCTCTCCATCCAATATGCTGCGTTCATCTTGCACAATCATCGAGTGACATACACCTGTATGTCTAGGTATTCGATATGATTCGTGTAAATCGCGTTGTTGTGAGATTATGAGACTGTTAGCCTTTAAACCAAGTAAGAAGATATTGATCAATGGAAAAGGGATATGTTTGGATAAGAAAAGCTCATTATATGCCATAAATTTGATTGGGGATAATACAATAACTGCTAAACATGAAAAGTGAGTGTGCTTCTAATAAAACAATACCATCGGCTGGGGGGTGAACGATAATTGCGTTATTATGATCTAAAGTGAAGCTATACAGTGCTTAGCGTCACTCTAGTCGCACCTGCCATATTGATACCTAACACCGTCTATTTATTATTTGAACTCCACCTCCTTATCAAACAGCAGACTGAGGTTGGAAACCTTTCAAGCGCAGACTAGCATTTAGATATATGTCCTCTACCATTGACAACGACTTGTATGCAGTAATCAGATACATATACTTAGATATGAAGTTACCACCTTGTGTAAGTTAAATAAGTTATATATAAATTCTTCTGAGAGTACTCGCCAAGTAAAGACTCGGTGTATATTCATGGTTTTCAAGTAATATCATATCTTTGGCCGGTACCTGCAAAAGGGTTATAAATTGATCAAGCCATAACTCTATTTTACACATGGCGTATGTTCCTTCGACTTCTAAGCAATCAATAATAATATGTCAAAGAAAGCAATTTTCCATTTTCAAGACCCGTCCTTCTATTTCTTGCCCTAAACCTCCACATCTACTACCAAAATTATAAAGGCACCTCCAAATGCCGATGTGTCGTTATGCTTCTGCGGTGATGATGACATCGAACATTGATAACTAGGCAGTTTGATCAGGCCCCAGGGAACTTCAGAGTTTATTTTAGGAAGTATAGTAGTCGATGACGATTGTTGAGAGAAATATCTAATCTGAGTAATGTCCGCTGGATATTGGGCTAGTTTTTGATACACCATGCTCTCTAGACTTCATTTTATCCCTTTCTAATTTAACGATCGAGTGTATAGTTTTTCTTTCAGTATCGAAAACTCTTTCTTAGTTGTACCATCGCGGGCCGAATGATACGGTATTTCAAGGAAGAATGATAGTAGGAGAGGCGGCCTGTAGCGGACCGTGAGGGTAGGGTGAGAAGGATTGGGGAGGTTGCCCAGGGAACTGAGTGGCCCATTGAATGTTGTAGCTTGTGCTGGATACTGATGCTTTCCAGAAGGAACTGCAGGTTCACTCCTGACTAGCTTGAACCTATTTAATATATCCAAGAAGAATGCTTGTTGTCTGAATGCTTATTGTCCAATTCCTTCTTATGCACCCTAACATCAGCGAACAAATGTTTGGAAATCTAAGCAGTATCAAATCATCTCAATAGAAGATGGTATCCATGAACTGACTAAAATTCATTAATAGACGGAAAACTGATGAGATGAAAGTAAAAGAAAATGATGGTGGCGATGATTTTTAGCCGCTGAACAGATTTTATCTGTTGGACCAGCAGCTAAGAAGACAAAACTACCTAATAATAGAGAAGTCGATAGGTTAATGATATCTGTATGACCTGTCAGTGGAGGTTCAATGATGCTTAAAGTACCAGGAGGAAAGGTTGTCCCTTGGCCGGTGTATTAGTGCAAGTAAGATCGAAATGAAACAAATATGCTGCAGAATAGAACAAGGAAGTCAAGGGTTTGTTAGCTACCTAAGTTAGTACGCGGCGCATTGTTGGATGATGCAATGCTAACAGGTAGTCGCTTGGAGACCTCTCGTATTTCTAATCTGTTTCAAGTATTGGTGTTCATGACTGATGCCTGCAGGTGGAAGGTTGATCTATTCTTAGCTCTAATCTATACATGATATATTTTCATCCTTTCCATCTTCAATGGTTCTCATTTTGTCTTCCATTCCAACTCTTGCCAATTCCATTTCTAAAGCAATGAGAGCAACTTTCAGAACCACAAAACTGGGGTTGCATTTCTTCGTTGGTGATGGTTGCGTCGATAGTATCCATCCAATGCTGCTGACTTTGATTTTGGCTTTGTCAGACTGATATGCCGGATCGATTCTAGTCTTCCCAGGCATCTATCTCCCCGGGTCTCTATGAATACTTGAGGGAGTGGGTCCATTTTCGACATATGGGGAAACCCTTGGTTGGTTCTGAACAAAGTGCATTGGCGGACTATACATATTGAACTGAGATTGAGTATTGGAGAAAATGTTCTGCTGATTTCGATACATGTGTGCTGATAGATAGGATGAGCTATATTGTTGATTTATACTCGGAGACGTGCTCCACTGGTCCTGATATAGGCTACTTTGCATAATATAACTTTGCCAATATGCGGAGTAGTATGTTGAACTGTGTATACCCATGCATGGGTTGTAATACGGACTGACTGGTAAGTTTGACGTATTGAGCTGACCATATCCACCTTGGAAAGTATACATGCTGCCACACGGTCCAGCAGTCACGTTTGGTCTGAATGGGGGAGGATCATGATGAGCAAACTGGGGTACATAATTGGCCATGAGACCGTTTATAACAGACACATCGCCTCTGGCGAGATTGAAATTGCCCGATAAGTATCTCATCCTCTCTGCTACAGCATACTCAACGCGAGCATCAAACTCCGATGAAAATTGAGAAGCTTGAGCTTGCTGAGGAATTCTTGGAATCATCATAGATGATGAAATAACTTGTGCCTGATGCTGATTGTTTGCTGAGAATTGGAAGGCTTGTGCTTGATACTGATGATATGACGATAAGGGAAAAGCTTGTGCTACATATTGAGACATTTCGGTATTTTCCACGTGAGTTGCAGTAGATTGTAAGGATTGCTGGGGGCATGATGAGCATTGAACAGGTTGCGTTGAATATAGAGGTAGTTCATGATGTGTTGTAAGGGATACAATGGCTTGTGTCGAATGCCGAGGGTGTGGAGGAAGTTGTATATTTTGTATTGGATGTCGAGATAACACTGAATTCGTGATAGAAGGTGCAGAAGTATGACCTCGAAATAAGCGCGTGGGTGTGTCTGTTGTCGAGCTCATTTCTTCGGAGTTTTGAGCATCTGATTCCAGTCGGTATTCAAGTTCACCCTGACGTGGTTTCTTTCGTGCATTACCTAAGATGTCATCCTCACAAGAAGCATCTCGAGGATCGCTTTCGTTGTCGAGAGCATCTTCGTTTTCTTCCCGGGGACGTTTCTTTCCGTCGTTTGTACTGTGCAATAGTTAGTAAATTACATCGACCATGTCATTAGAACCAACCTTGAGTTTGTGTTTGGATTCATCACTCCATCCATCGTGCCTTCAGACAAAAAGGGATGTTCGTCCTAAGTCACCATTAACATATTGCAACTGTGGATAATATTATCTGCTCAGTCGGAGGAGACTGTGTAAAACTTACGTGGGATTAAATTCTCTCAATTGAATATAGTATCTTGAAAACAATCCGAATCTAAGGTTAAGGTAGGTAGGTGCAAGTAGAAAAACGAAAGAACGTGAAAAAGATGCTGATGGTAGGAATCCTCAGATACAATGCGAGAACATTTTTTTGCCGCATATGCTAAGCAAATAAGAAAGAATGAGGAGTAATGTTCTGGAGAAAGAAAATGAAATACTATTCTAGGAAAGTGTTTCCACCGTCAGTGTGATGGTGCGGACAAAAACAGAAGGAGACCTCGGGGAGCTTGGACAAGAAAGAAAACGGAAGTCACCATCAGATATCAGTTGCTGCTTGTACCATTTTGTCAAACCGTTACTTGCATGAATCCTTTTTCCACATTAACTCCAGCTAATCTTCAACCTTTACTACCAGAATCAAAGATCGGTTTCAGATATTCATAACCGTTCCGCCATTTGACCAACGGTGGGGAAAAGAGTGATTTCACGTGAGGAGTGTGCAACAGGATACCTGATTTTGGACCCTAGTATGTACGTGGGCGAGCAGGGAAGTGTCGACGGGGTTTTTTTAATATTCTCGAGCTCTTATATTTTGGAAGAGGAATTAGTGGAAGAATGGTGCGTTGAGTGATTTAGAGAAGTTTCTTTTCATCTCGTCGCTTCACTTTCCTAGGGGAAATGCAACAGAGCAAAAGAAAACTGATGGATTGGGAGAGTTGAAATTCAAATTTCAAAGTAGTCACACAGATAGGGGAGTAGAGAGAACATTGTCACTTGATATTATATGGGAATTGGTTTGGATATTGGTAAAAAACGACATCTGGCCGCTTGATTTTGATTTGAGTATCACTCATCCTAATGCTCTTGCAAGTTCACATGAAGTCCTGCTTCATGATGAGCTTGCTGCTTGCACCCTCAGCTCCCGCTCCTCAACTCTAGATCCAAAACTCAGCGCTTGCTGGAGCGTGTTTCATTGGATCGATCGAGTTTGATGGAGATGTTACCGTACTCTGGAGTCTTTGAACTCTTTGGCTTTGGACTACGAAGAGGGGACATCGGAGTAATCTTGTACTCGCCAGGACGAAGCTCGGAAATTTTGAGATCGACTTTTTTGTTGCTTGAAGGCATGATGATGTAGAAAACTGTAACTTTGAGACTGTTGGGTTTCGAGCGTGGAAAAGCTGGTGTTGTTGATGGTATTTCTGAGTGATGAGTGATAATGATGTGAGATGATAATGATTCAGAAGTTGTTGAGTAGCATATTCGACAAAATATATAGTAGATTGCAATATGTTGTTATATTATAATTTTGTATCGGCCTTTGTTCGGTACTGTATAATTCAGCTTCTGGATTTGATAACAATGGCATTGTCTTCGACGACCTTTGTTGGGCTTTGTACACTGCCATCAAAGAAATTTCCGAGTGAGTAGGAGCACTTGACAGAACCGTGGCATAAACAAAGGAAATACCTCTGATCTCAGTCTCTGTATCTTTTCCAGAGCTACTTTTCCCATGGGAAGAGGAGTTTGATACACAAATCTCCAATTTTCAGAGAGGTAAAATTGGAAGTGAATTTGGACAATTATGAGTAACTGGTGCCATAAACTGATTTAGTATCCGAAATGGATGCATTAGTCGTATTATATTCAAGAATCGAGTGTCCCTCGCCATTCTAATCAGTTCATCTTGCTATTCTAGCGTAAGAAATCCTTGTTGTTGGGGGTTGAAGTTCTGTGTTTTCTTTTTTTCCTCTTGTCCTTCCCTCTCTCCCTTCCTTTCCCTCTATTTTGCCCTCCTATGGTGAGAGGAATTGGAGGGGGGAGAGAGGTAGAGCGGAAGTAAAGAGAAGAAACATAATAAAGCAACAAAACTCATGAAAGGAAAATAACCTGCCCCAACCACTGGCCAAAAGATCCTCTCCACCCTCCAAGAGTCCCCTAGTATCCTTCCAAGCAACTCCAATTTTATCGCATCAATAATCCACCATAGAAACTTCTGCCTTATCTCTACCTTTGCCCTCCGTCCCGATTCTCCCTACACCACTATGGCACTATCACCGTTCACTGTGGTGGCAAATCCCTCGCAGACCAGCAGGCCACTTGCAGATATGCCATAAGCCTATCGTGTAAATTAGTTGAGAAGATAAACTTAATACAAAGACAAGTTTATTTATTAGGAGAATGTTTTTCGTTATGTTTTTACCTTCATCTTAGTCTTAGATGATAGCTTGCACATCTGTTTCCTTTTGATCGTTCATAGATGTATTTCATGGATCCTAAAGGATTCTTTCGAAATTGGATGAGAACTCGGAACTCCTGACAATGTCCCAGGCTTCCAGCACATACTGATAAAATATTCAATATGCTTTCATCTGAAATATCAGCCCCTTTTGCCTCCTGATTCTCTTCCCATAGTGATCTTTCTCGGTGCTCTTCTTCTAAACATCGAGTCACCGGGTTTTTTGTTTTCTTCATTTAATAAAGTTAGGCTAGCGCTATCTGAGTAGTCAACAACAGTAGTTTATTTTGTCATCGCCACTAACTCCTATTCATAACATCACAACACTAAACGAAAGTGCTCATAGTCGGCATCTCCCCCCATATAATATCTAGGTACAGCATGGTATCGCCACTACAATTCACATGTGAACTTCTTCCACAAAATTCTGGAGTATTCAAGTTGGTATATCCGTATCGTCGGAAGCGCTTCAACCGAAATAGAACCACTCTAATACTAAAACTATTCTATTGAAGTTACAAATCACCAGCTGTGAAAGATTCAAAATCATGTATGTTGCGTGCCATCCAAGATTCTTACAGAACCTTCGACTTTGCAGTGGTGTAAGATGATGCAAATATAAGATGCTACACCCCTCGCCGCAATGAACTAAGAGATTGGTGCCATCGTACTGGACTTAACATTTTGAACTTACTAGACTGTTGTAAGATGCCAATATGACGGTCAAAAATACAGTAAAATGTGCCGTACCTTCCCAAAAAGTGTGGCCTAAATAGAATAGCGCCATTATGTAGCTACTACCGCGAACGAAAATGTTTATTCTCATGCCTGGCAAGGCTGAGGTTATTCGTATCGCCATTGCGACCGAAAGGTACCTAGTTAATCATTCCTTGAGACGACCTCGTGCTCTTGAAGCCGAAGGTGCTTGCGTTTAGATACATCTGCTGGGCCCAAAAAATTAATAATGTTGTTACTCCGTCATCATCATCTTCGTCATCGTAGTGCGCGCCTCGAAGTGCGGGCAAAGGACGCGATGCCTTCATCACGCCGTTGCAATGCTACTAATCTGGCAGAACTTTGAAATGGTGACGTCACGGATTTTCGGAATGAAACTGAGGTAGGGACGGTAGTAGTGTAGTCAATACCTACCTAGGTAGTTAGTAGTTAAGCAACTGAACTGGTTGAATGAACTGAACTGCCAACCAGCGGGTTTAGTTTAGTGATTCCAAACTAGACTGATGGTTCAACTGGTTCAACTGTAATAAGCTGCTAGTTTAGCTGTGCAATTTCAACCGCTAGTGGGAAAACCATAATCTTGGTATCATCCAAAGCTTCTAATTTGGAAACACTAATTTCTAATTGGTATAGGTATCCTTTCATCTTGAAGAGTTTCTCAAGTTTCTCAAGTCCCTTAATACGTTCGACCGCGTTGGCACTTAAAACTTTCACCGTTTTCTACCATTTACTCTCGCTATGGTTGTAATTCGGTGTATAACTCTGCGACCATGTTCGCAACAGTTTTGATATCCTCGGCAGCTGTCCTAAATTGCAATTCCAAACATCCTTACATCCTTTCAAGCTATGGTGGATGGAAAATCATCTAAAACGACCTAAAATGAAAATACCGGGGCAATATGGCAAGAATAGATAACAATTTTCCTCACCAATCAAGATCATAACTCCAAACATCATTCAAGATTCAAGAAATAGTCAGTCATCTCAGATTAATTAAATTGAGAAACCCGAAGCAATATGGCAAGAATACGCAGTCTCTCCTTCATCAGTTGATAAATAGAATGGAAAGAACAGCGTCAAACATGGTTAAGTTGAACGACATGACTATATGTATATCTTGACTGATTATTAAAGGTGCTGCGTATTGTTCCATGCTTCGAGAGAAGACTTTAGCGTGCTCAATCGACTAGATAAGCTTAAAGTATCTTATTACTCGCGCCGTGAAGACTAATATGAATCCTTTAAGCCTACTAGACGGGCTAAGAGATCAAAACTCCTCGTACTACAGAAGAATGTTTAATGTGTTCGGCTTACTAGACGAGTTGAATAGCCCCTTTTTTCGTTCTTCGAAGGAGAATTGAGTTGACTAGGCTTTAAAATAGCTCGCTTTGTGTAGACTAATTAACGTCTATAGCTTTAGGATAGTTAGATGAGTGTAGTATGTCTGCTAAAACTCAACTGAATGACTATTTGTATGTAATATAATAATTGGATTGTTTGTTGGATTGTTCATTGTCTTGTTGTTTGTATTTTTATGACATTGGAGCGGCCAAACTCCGGGATTCATGCAAACACATATGCCAGAAATCTCAGGCATTATTCAAATCACCTGACTGGCTGAGTCTGTGCTCAAGCTGACCCTGCTCTTAAGTTTGTTTTTCCTAGCCCTGTTCAACTCAAACCCCACCACGGAAAGGAACAAAATATCACCGATTCGTCCTCGAAGCGAAAACTATGGACTCTAGCAGTAGAGCAAACACCCCTCTTAGTATGTTTACTTCCTTAATCTTTGATAAACAGCTTTCTAACCTCGAAAATTGCTACACAGCCTCACGAATCGAAGAACAAAAAGAGCGAATAAGAATTCTCGAAACACGCGCCAAGACATACAGAGCGTTGACAGGAGAGAATTCTACGCCCTTTCGCAACCAGCTCATGTGGGAGGTTGTCTACCTAAGAGAACTACGGCTAGCCGCCCAACTTTACGAAAGCTCTGTTTAGAAGCAGCCATGTCTTCGATCTATCCACCTATCTCTCCTACTCAAAGTAGGAGGAGAGCTCTCTTCGTCGCTGGTAAGTTATCCCTTGAGAACTGCTTGAGTATTTATTTGGGTAGCTATTAACTAACGCTTCTTTCTGTAGATCCGCCCAAGTTTGACCTCGAAAGCTATATCGCAAATTATAAAGGTAAGATTCCATATATTCTGCGTTCTACGATCTACTTTTTTTAATAGAGAGTTTTGTAGCTAATATTTTTTCTTCTTTAGGCAGAACCAGACTCGAGCGACTCTATCTTATCGGCACCACCTCTACCTTCCTCGGCGTCGATGCTCTAAAAATTCTAATCAGAGAAGCAAAACAGGGAAAGGATGTCATTATTTATATGGATGCTTGCACCGCTTTGAATAGGCTTGCGCCAAATGAACCGGAGGCGTTCAGAGATGATGAATGGATGGATGATACGAATAAGGCCAATGCTGCGGAGACAGCACGTTTAGAGGCTCAATTGAAGGGCTATAAAAATAACTTAATCAAAGAGAGCGTTCGTGTAAGTTTCACTCATCATACTCTGAGGCAGGTGCGATTCAAACTACGGCTGGCTAACTCCTCGAACAGATGGGAAACGAAGATTTAGGCAAACATTACGAAGCTACAGGCCAACTTCAATTTGCTTTCGAGGCTTATTCTCGCATGCGACAAGATGTTAGCATGCCAAGACACGTTATCGACGTTTGCAAACATATCATTGAAGTCTCTATTGAAAGAGGGGAATATATTTCAGTTCTTTCCAACACCCAGAAGATGAGAGGAACAGCTGTCGGACCAGATGAGGATAAAATCATCAAACCCTTCATTGCAGCTGCTGAAGGTATTGCACAAATGCATTCCAGACAGTATGCAGCAGCAGCACAAACTTTCCTACAAACCTCTCATGGAATGGGCTCGAATTGCAATACAATCATCTATCCTAACGATATTGCTGTTTATGGAGGTCTTTGCGCTTTGGCTACCATGGAACGTAATGATCTACAAAAGTTAGTTCTCGAGAATTCCGAATTTCGCAGTTACCTCGAACTCGAGCCACATATCCGCCGTGCCATTCAATATTTTGTTGGTGGCAAGTACTCTGCATGCTTGGAGATTCTCGAATCCTACAGAGCCGATTATCTACTTGACATCCACTTACAAAAGCATGTTGATGATCTTTATACTCGGGTTAGAAGCAAGAGTATCGTTCAATACTTCATTCCATTCAGCTGTGTTACATTTGAGACGTTGAATAAGAACTTCGCTCCACCTGGCAAGACAATCGAGAAGGAGTTGGCAGAGATGATCAAATGTGGAGAGCTGGACGCTAGAATTGATCTCGTTGCTAAGGTATGTTTACTTTTGTCTTTCCCCTTCAATGTTTCCTCAGCCTTACACTACTTTCTCTCGCTCAACACATCATACTAACATATAATAACCAGACCCTCGTATCACCACCCAAAGCCATCAGACAAGAAATTCAACGAGAAGCTCTCAAGACAGCAAAGCAAGTCGAGCGCGAAACGAGACAACATTTGTTACGTATGAACATTATTGCGGCGGACAAGGAAATTAAAGGATTGAGACATGGTGGACGTATTGGTAGTGGCCTGGCTGGCGAGTTGTTCAATAATCTTTGAGGAAGGGATGCAAGATGACGATATAATGATACGCAATGACACGATATGATGACGAAAATGGCGTTTACGATTGATACACCAGACAGAGGTTGATTTGGACTGGCTGGCGTCTATGGTACATAATCAAATTCGATATGGGCTTTTTCAGAGCATGAATTTGATATGCAGGTATGGCATGGCATAGTATGGTATGGTAGTTAGGATCCGATTTTTTGTTCTTTCCTTCTTCCTCACAAGGGATAAAGGATTGGTTAGATCGTTTCTTATTATGCATGGAGAGAATTCTATGACCTTTACTTTTCTAATCTATTTAATGTGATTTGATGTTGTGAGATTTGAGGTTGTAAAATTGTGCATGAGGTGAGGTGAAGTGAGATGAAATTATGGAGGGTAGTTTATTGTTAAAGGAA
>NGKG01000029.1:320280-367590 GCA_002162505.1 Myriosclerotinia scirpicola | reverse complement strand
CAATATCATACTTTTCTCATTTCTATAATTACCTACGAAGTAAGTATTCTATAACCCTCTAATCCTGCGCATCCCAAATCCCTTCTAAATCAACATGAACCCTTACTTCCTTCTCACCCATAACCCTCCATATATTTTTCAATTGCCTTTCTACCTCGTCATCTCTTTTTCCTTGTCTTTCAAACCCCCCTTTACCTTCACCTTCTCCTCCTTCAACCTTCCCTTTTCCTCCTCCCCCTACCCCACAAACCCTTTCAAATCCAACCATATAAATCCCCTTACACCACGGAACCCTCGCTACCGCCTGTTTCCACACCTCCACTATTCCTCTTACTTTCTGCTTCCTCGCTTCTCTCGCATTCTGTTTATTACCCGCCCCGAGAACCAGGGCTTTTGAATTTAGATTCGAGGATGTAAATGTAGATGTAGACGTGGAGGGAAGGAATTGCGGATACATATCACAGAACAATAAATACAATTTCCAAAGCGAAGGAGAAGATGAGAGTGAAGTATCCAAAGGAGATTTTGAACCCTTGAGATTGAGAGCGGAGATAAAGGTAGAGTTGACGGTGTTGAGATTTGGAGTTGGGGATTGCGGGTGCTGGAGATGGTGGTGGAGGATGTGGAGGTAGAGGGGTAGGAGATTGTGATGAGTTGGAGAGGCATCTAGGAGTTCGGCAAATAGGGTAGTCAAGGCAAGGGGACTCATGAGTCTTGTTGTACCGGAGCCGGGTGATGTGAGGAGGGAGAAGAAGATGGTGTTGCTTGGGAATAATCTTAATGAGGTTGTGAGTTGTTCGTGGAGGGTTTGAGGACGATAGGGGCCGGATTTTGTGTGGTGGTGGAGGAGACGGGCTGTGGATTGGTGGAGGAGGGTTTGTGGATAATTTGAGGTTGAGGGCGGGCGAGACGAGAGTTGTGTAGAGAAGGTAGTGAGAATTTCGAGGGCAGAGGTAATGTTTCCTTGCTGGGGAGATTGAGGGGCAGTTGGTGAGGTAGTAGTTAAGTATTTGAGGAGAGCGAGGAGTTCGGTGCATAGGACTGCGTATGTAGGATTGTTTGTTGAGAGGAAATGGTCGCGGACCGAGGAGAGATGTTGTTGGGTTTTGAGGAGATTTGTTGGGGTTAGTTCCATTGGAATGGTTGGGTTGGGGATACCCTGAGGGATTGACAAGAGGTGCGATAGTGCTGTTTCTTTAGCTCCGACTGAGAGATATGCCCAGATTAGACTTTTCCAGAGGTGGATTGAATCTTTCTTATCGTTGATCTCAGCAGAGGTAGACATGGATTTACTCATTCCTAGTGCGGCTGTGTAGATTCCATTTGAGATTTCTTGGTTGCCTTTTGACCACTCAATCATAGCGTATGCATTGTAAAGTTTGAGACTGGATGAATGTTGTTTGATGAGTGTTTTGGCGACCTTTTTGATAGTGGCGGGCTCATTTATCCATTCAAATGCCAAGTAATATTCTGCAAAGTCATCTATAGGATATGCTTGTGCGAGTTGCTTCAATGTGTTGCGAACCCAGACATAAGAAATGGGCCCATTGTTCTCGTTGCCATATACTTCTCGCCATGGCTCAAAATTATTAAACCAACCGTTGCTGAACATAGATTCTGGTGCCATTGCAAAATTTGTTATAGGGGTTGTGAAGACTGATGATGATTTGGATTCTTCACCTTCGATCGAGCCCTCAGGAGGTTTCCTAAAGTATTTCTCTTTTGTCCATTCTGAGTCGTAGTCAAGAATCTCATTGTACAAGTAAGAATCATGGCTCCAATCCACACTGGGCTCGTGGTCTTGAGTAGGCATAAAAGGTAAATGACTGAATATCAAGAACGCATTCAAAAGAGATCTTCGTAGGTACCCAGCAGATCTTGGCAATAAAATAAGAAAATTCTCGATATCGGTGAACAGAATGACTCTATAAGGATCATCTTCCACAGTATCATCCATCGTCCTTGCAGGAACCCTGGAAGATTTAATACGAGAAGATTCTGCAATGACCCAGCTTTCGAAGAGGTCTTGGCCACTAAGTGACATCTCTGGTTCATCGGTCTGGGCTGCTGGAACTGTTGAATCATCCCCAGTTTCTACAAAGTTTTTCCAGCCTAAAGAACTTATCTCCCCAATTCGTGGGACTTCTGCCTCCCAAAACTCTCCAAACAGTTCAAATGTTCCTCTTTCCGCCACTGCTGAGTTCTCGTTTTCGGTATATATAGCTTCTGGCCCTTGAAAATTCATCTCCAAGATCCCCTGCCAGATTGCCACTGACAGTTCTGTGAAACCTGATTCGCGAATGAAAAGAGTGGCCCTGAGAACCACATACAGAAGCTGTTCATAAAGTGCTTTCACAAGAATCCACCCAGGCGCGGCGCTGATACTATTTTTCAAAGAACGAATCCTACCGAGAAATACTTCACGAACATCCTCATATCTGAATGTCGAAAAATTGCTTTGCTTGAAATCTAAGTACCTTTTCCACAAGACCAGACTATCAATGTTGTCTTTTGCAATCTGCGCCCACCGCTCCGCCTGAATTTTGACTTCCCATATCTTTGTACCCTCTGCCATGAGACCCAGTAATAGCCTCTCGCGGTCCTTTAAGTTTTGTACCTTATCCAGAGCCTTTTCATACATATGAATTTTGATGTCCGCCGTACTCCTAATCTCTGCATTAGTGATGCGGCGACGATCATCACCTGCCTTTAACAGCGTATCTTGGTGGTTAATTAGAGAAATCCACGCTTCTACATCACCTGGTGCTTGTTCTATCCGTCTGGATAGATCTATATTCGTTTGTTTGATTGAAGATTCAAGTCCCATAAATCGACCAGCATCTGACCCTGATGAATCACTATCTGAAGCATATTGAAAAGCGTCATCCTGAGGTTGATTGGATGTCTTCGCTTTCCCTTGTATTGAACGGTAGTGGGTATCATCATGATCGGAATCAGAGTTTGAGCCCGATTCTCGATTTGCTCTCTTTCTTTTTTTGCCTCTGCTAATCTGAAGTGGAACGAAATCTTCATCATGCAAGGAAGGCTCCTCGACCAAAACTTCTGAACGAATCTTCAAGAGACGAGGTCTATCTCTCTCAACTTTGGAGAAAACGTACTTCTCTCGATTATTGGATCTGAATTCTCTCAAATTTGTAAGCACAATACCCTTATCATCTGAATATGCTCTGTCAATTTTTGTGTCTCGAGGTGCACCAAGGACACAGCCTGCTCCGATACGATGAAATGGTGGAACACTGTAGCGATGATTGCTCCCATACACCAGGTTTTTCACATCTCCTTTCCTGTCAGAAACATAGATGTCAGAAGCCACCTCAGACTCTGAGATTTCTGGCTGATGTTTCGCCGACTCCTCCTTTGAGTGTTTTTTAAGTTGGTCCTCATTGAAAGGCTGATGGTGAGACCGGCGCTCATCTCTGCTCCGCGACCTACGTTGTGAGCTATATCTTTCCCCAATTTCCTTGTCCCTAGATCTGTGCTTCTCTCTGCTCCGAGATCTATGTCGTGAGTCACGTGTATGTGAGTTTTCCTTGCTCCTAGACCTGTGCTTCTCTCTACTTCTGGATCTGTGGCGTCGACGATGATGTCCTGGACGATCTTCTTCATGGGTATATTGTTCACCTCTCGTCGCTAGTTTATGCTCATCCTCCTGTTTGAGATCGATAGCTGTGTTGAAGGGTTTTGACCGAAAAGATGCGAACTTGGGGACAGCAGAATTTGGTTCTGTCATTATCACCGACCCAACCTCAAGTTACAATGTAACCACCAATAGATCTGAAAAAATATATTGAGTAATGCAAGTTTAATAGACCATGAATGTTGCATGGGGTTATTTACATGATATTACCGTACACCACACCTAGCAGGTTGTGGTATGAGCTTCGGCTTTTAAAGCAGCATTGTCATCGGGCCGATGGTTTATCCGGACCAAATTATTTTTTTCGATAACGATAGAGCTTGAAATTTCTATTGAGAAGTTTGAGTGAGCGTCGAGAAATACTATTCTTGAACTTCGACATGCCATAATCTGTAGTATTGCGGTATCAAGAAATTACACAATGGCTTCTTCACTTAAGGCGCAATTGGCGCAGATTGCGACAAATTCGACCAATTCTTTAAATCTCAAGGCGCAAAAGGCATCGCATTCAAAATCTTTGATTTTTGAGCCCAGAGTTGCGGCATCACAAAGTTTCGATACCCTCTATACATTATGCCACGAAGGGTTCCAAGAACTATGTTTACTCGATGGTCGGTTCCTCGAGTTTCAAAAGACAATCTTCAGTGAGCAAAGTCAAGGAGTGGATCGAATACAGTTACCGGTGGCAGAGATTTCCGAGTTGGATAAACGGCTGGAAGCGTTCCTGGGATTAGTTGGTGGTCGTCTACGTCTAAATCCAGCAATCAAAGCAGTTGAATGGTTGGTGAGGAGGTTCAGGTATGCTCGTCGAACTCTGGCTTTTTGCAGGCCCTCGGAACTAATTCATCTAGAATTCACGAGTACAACACGTCCTTCCTCTTGACGACTTTCCTTCCCTACCACACGCTTCCTATATTTACTACATTACTTTCCATAATTCCCTCGACGGTACCCGTAGAATACAAGTTTTTATCACCCTACATTCGATCCTTGACTCAACCACAGAGGAGGCCAATTGTCACTGCTGCGACTGATAGCACCGTGTTTGCCTCGACACTCAATGCATATATTCTGCGTATATGTAAAGCTCGGCAGCATTACCCTGCTATTCTAGCTTTCTGGGCTGGTATCATGACCGAGGCTACGAGTAATATGTTGGACAAGGCCCGTTCTGGGAGGAGAGGTGTCCAGCAACAAAACGAACAAGATGTGATATTGAGATTGTTACCGACTCTCAACGAAGGCCTTTCGATGCAAAAGGTCCCGGACTTACGAATTGGATGTTATATGATCTTGTCTATCTTGGCTTCTAAGGGAGGACTGGACGATAAACTTCTGACAGCGATGATGGAAGCATTAGTCCTTGGTTGGACTGCCGATACTGTTCGTCCTGGATTGGTCTGTCTTTCGATTTTGGCACAACACAGGGGTGCGAAACAGATTACAAGACGTGTAACCAAAGAACTGCTCAAGATTCCAGACCTTCCAACCCAATTGATCGAATTAGGAAAGGAACGACGTATTGATCGACTTTCCAATGGATTGTGTCTCGCGCTTGTTGATAGAATAAGTAAAAGCGGAGAGGTTCAAGGTCTGCCAACAATCGAGAAAATCGTGGAGCATGGTCTTCTTAGCGACGCGCAAACATCTGTGGTTGTGAAGCATTTACTGCTGGTGGCGCATCGTGTCGATGATGCTACAGATTCAGAGAAAAATACCCGAGCACATCTCGCATCATCCCTCGTTGCTCTGACACAACTCTCTGGTCATGTAGGAAGCGTTATTCAAGGTGCACTAAAGGAAACCGATGTCGATATGGATGAATTGGAAATGAAGCTCTCCACTACAATTAGACGGATAGAAATGCCAAAGGCAGAGGATGAGGATGTAGTGATGGGAGATGATGGCACAAAAGCAGAGATTCGACCTGATTTCCGGCAGTTGATTGAACGACTTCCGCAAAACACCACCGAGACCTCGTTCTTAGCGCATAATGCTTCTCATATCTACCAGGATTTGTGTCAAACATTCTTGGTTGCTGCAGTTAATGCTGGTGACTTGGACGTATTCGACGAGCTGTCCATCTTAGACCGCTCCAGTGCCATGGAAAAGACTTTGTATCTCACATTTTACATTAAAACTTGGTGTGGCCCTTATCCGGTTATGGCCCGAGTTTCGGCACTTCACATGGTAGCTCGATACTTGTCAGGAAATGAAAGTGCGAGCGTAGACATTCAAGCAATTATACCTTATGCAATTTCAGCGCTTGCTGACCCTGCGCCAAAGGTTCGTCGTGCCGCAGCAGAGCTTATTATCAAAATTGAGACATTCTATCCGGCTGGTACAATTACAAAGAAAGCCTCAGGCTCTCGGCGACAATGGGGATTTGATGATATCTATGGCCCTGGTGAGGAGACACAAGAGACAAAGTGGCTGTCGATCGAAATCGCAGGTCGCCTTTTAAGAGACGTTTTGGTCCCCGCCTTGGAAGAATGTGTTCTCGACAAAGCCCATATCGAGTCTGTATTGGAACAATCTCTGAATAGTCCTCGTGCCTCTGCTGAATCTAGCAAAAAGAGTGAGGCACGGTTAACTCAAACTGCGCGAGCCTCGATTTTGTCGTTCCTGTCCAGTCATGTCATCCATACCCCTATATTTTTGGTTAAGCTGAGACTTCTTGTTGTTCTTAACCACGTTCGTAGCATTGCTAGTACTACTAGAACCAAAGTCTTACTTCCGGCGCTTCAACAATGGGCGTCTTTAAGCCCAGAAGTGGCATTGCAACATTCCCGACATGAACAATTTGCCATGTCAGACTATGATAAACAAGCCGCTGCGACAGTTGTAGCCAACGACAAAGATGGCTTGCAATTTTTCACTCAAGTTGTGCAAGGCGAAATCGCTTCGGGCCGTCCTACTCTTCTTGAGGCCATGTTTGCGAGACTGCGCGAGATGTGGACATCTTTGAAGGGCGATGTGCAATTGCAGACAGCCCAGATGCTCATGGACGCTTCCCAATCGTCCTCTGAGGAGTCTAGCCATAACGCTAAATCGACAGAAGAGGCTCTAGAATTATTGCGAAACGCTCCGCTTTCAACCGAGATTCTCCTTTCATTCCTTGATCAGTTACCCACAATAGGGAAGCTTACAGATGCTCCGCATGCCAGCAAAAGACGACGAACTAGCCACGGTGAAGTTGCTAGAACTTCTATACAGGATCCAAAACAACTCGCGGCTGCTATACGCCAGGTCACGTTTGTGTTGCAACTCATCGATACTTCTGATCCAGGAAGTCATCCAGAACTTCTCAAGGGTCTTTTCAACACATTGGCAGAACTTCAACAGTTCAAGGTCCAAGTTTCATCTGAGCTTGCATATCTCCAAGATCTAGTCTTGAATAGCCTATTGTCAATTTTGAAGGCATACAAAGCAGATCCGGCCATGCAATTAGACCACTCTGATATTCGAGCCGATTTGCTTGTTGATTGCGTCCAGAAAACAGCCAGTCCACAAGTACAGAACGGTGCTTTGTTGATGATTGCTGCACTTGCGGATATCGCTCCAGAAGTTGTTCTTCATAGTGTGATGCCCATTTTTACTTTCATGGGAAGCTCAGTATTGAGACAAAATGATGATTATTCTGCACATGTCATTAGTCAAACCATCCGTGAGGTCATACCACCTCTTATTACCTCGCTTCGAAAAGATAAAGGCAACCCCGTTACAGGAGCTGCCGAGTTACTTTTGAGTTTTGTGGCAGCCTATGAGCATATTCCTGTTCACCGTCGAAAAGGATTGTTTATCTCTTTGGTTCAGACCTTAGGGGCAGAAGACTTCCTATTCGCATTATTGATAATGTTGGTAGACAAATATGGAGTCAACGATGATATCAAATCTTTCGCTGCAGAATTAACCAATGCGTTCAGTGTTGAGGTTCAGCTACAGACTGCAACCAAATACCTAGAGTTGATTGATGATCTCTTGAAACCCAAGCCAACATTTTCGCTAATTCTACTCGGAGCTCATGAGAAAATTGATCCACAACGCGCAGCCCTCAATGAGCTTATGCTCCTTCCACACCTTCTCTCACAGCGAAGATTGATTACACAAACTGCGAAACTTCTTGACCGAGATGACATGGATGCTGCTAGAATTCGCGAGCTCTACTCTACACTATTGGAAAATTTGTTGGTCTTGACAGAATCTTTAAAAGACAAGAAGACAATGCACAATGCTTGTGGGGACATTCTGGAAAGCATTTTGGGTCTCCTTTCCACAAGCGAGTTTGTCAAATCAGTCGAAGGGCTTCTGGATAGACCTAACGAAGACTTACGACGCAAGATTTTGCGCTCTTTACAAGTCCGCATCGACCAAGAGAGCCCATCAGATTCTGTTTCAAGGGTGGCAATGCTTGGATTTTTGCCTCAACTTACGTCAATTATTCGAGAGTCTACTGACATGCCATATAAGCGCACTGCTGTGTCTTGCGTCGAGAAGATCTCCGAGAAATATGGTAAGAAAGATCTCGAAGCAGTATCTGCTGCAGCGGAAACTATCGCGAGTAATCATTGCTTGGGCCAGAGCGATGCTGGTCTGCAAATAATGGCCCTCCTATCCTTAGCTTCTTTAGTGGAGATTTTGAGAGAAGGGATAGTGTCTGTATTACCTGTTGCCATTCCAAAGGCTTTGGAGTACATCAAATCAAGTATCGAAGATACGCTTGAGGCCCAGAAAATTCACAATGCAGGATACACTTTCATAAGTGCACTCGTACAACATCTACCTTACATGATTACAGGTGGATACCTTGATACCCTTCTTTCGATCTCCAACGCTTCAGCAGAAGCTGGGCTTGAAGATGAAGCAGATGAAATCAGAGAAAATTGTCTTCACTTGGCTGCAAAACGTCTCGACGCTAAGAGTATGTTCGTAGCCTTGGAGAAAAACTGGGCACAAGCGGTAACGGCAGGAACTTGGGTGAGTCGCTCCTTTGTTAAAAAATTGTACATCTATGCTAATCCTTACCTAGGCAATTCGTGAGCAACTCGAGATGCTCAGCATGTCGATTAAAGCTCATCCAAAGAGTGTTGTCTCTAAGCATTCTACCATACTTGCAAAAATATTCCAAAATGCTTTCGATCTTCGCAGACAGTTGTCTAACACGGAGAATTATGATCAAGATAATGAGACTATTTCAACGATAGAAGAACAGGTTAACGAGGTCGCTTTAGAGATGATATATAAATTCAATGACTCAACATTCAGACCTATATTCGCCAACCTCGTCGAATGGGCGTCGTCATCGTTGCCCAAGAGAGACAAGTCTGGTAGAAATTTGCGTCTGCAGAGTGTTTACGGCTTTATGGCCGTTTTCTTTGACAACCTCAAGTCGATCGTTACAAGCTATGCCACATACTTGCTTGATAACGCCGTACAGATCCTAAAAGAGACGGATATAAAGAATGAAGCATCAAGAGAGTTATGGTCTAGAGTTCTTAGAACCTTGGTACCATGTTTCGAGCATGATCAAGACGACTTTTGGCAATCTCCAGCTCATTTCAAGGCGATTGCTCCTGTCTTGTGTGACCAGTTTAAGAACGCCTCGGGATTGCCCTTGGTCGAAGAGCTTGTTCCTGCTATCGTTGAACTTGCTGCCGCCGCCGATTCTTCGGATCATCATAAAGAACTCAATGGGATGATCTTAAAGCATCTCCGTTCTGAGGTATCCAGTGTGAGGCTCGCAGCTGTCAAGTGCGAGCAAGCATTGACGGATAAATTGGGAGAGGAATGGTTGGCTATGTTACCAGAAATGTTGCCATTCATCAGTGAGCTCCAGGAAGATGATGATGATGTGGTAGAGAAGGAGACGAATCGCTGGATCGTAAAGATCGAAGGTGTGTTAGGGGAGAGCTTAGACTCCATGCTTCAATAAATGTAGATATATACCTGAACAAAAATGCCGGCGTTATTAGGAGCTTAAATAGTTTAGTTGAAAATTAATGAATGGATAATTGCAGCTGATAATGATATTACATCTCCTTACTGCCGTGTGTTTTAGCATCAATCCCCTACGGAGGCAGAATAACAGGATTATCCTGCTTTAGGCATTAAAACATACTAAATCAAAGATTGAGATTAAGGTTTAAGATTTTGTCGATATTGGAATAGCAATTGTACTAAAAAACCTGACAATTAGACCAAAAACTAAAAACTAGCTCTTTTTCGAATGATTGAAAAGCTTTCCTTTTTTTTACTTTAACTTTTTAACTCTTTAACTCTTCAATTTTTTAAAAATAAATGATTCTAAAAGTAAATAGTTTCAAAGTAAGTAGTTTTAAAGATAAGTAGTTTTAAAGGTAAATGGGTTTGAATAGTTTTGAAGGTTTTATATTAAATAAGTTTTTTTTTTTTACTTGCTTTCTTTTCTTTATTCTATTTATTCTTTTTTGTTCTAATAGTATATCTTCAACTTTGGTGATAGTGATATAGTGATATGTATGTAAAGCTAACCGAAAAGACTAGAAAGTTTAAAACTTTAAATAAAAGCTAGAAAACGTACAAAACGGAAAGTATTTTAGTTTAATTTTAAACTTTATTACTATTTTAGTACAATCTTAATTATAATCTTAGTATAATCTTAATCTCAAAGCGCAACACGCTAGTAAAACGCGTTCGTCTTCTTGCTCCAATAGCAGGAAGATCCTGCTATTGTAGTAGGATGGGTATAGCAGGATTTTCCTGTTACACTGCTAGAGTGAAGTTATTAAAAAAAATTGTATCACGTGCGGTCGTGTTCAAGGATTTACGCGACAAAACGCGACACCTTATCTCCACCGCGTCTCTCATTCACAATGTAACAAGTACAAATGTCAAGATAAAATGTTCAAACCATTTCGGCCTCCACTTTTGAAAAGCGTGCCAAAAGCTGCCAAGCCAGTAGATGAATTCTCAGACGTTCAGGTCATATCAGATTCCGAGGAGGAAATTTTGACCAAACCAGTGGCGAAGAAGAGACGGCTTCTGATTCACGATGTCGAGGAGGCTCCAAAGGTTAAAGCTCCAATTACATCCTCAGCTGCCAATGCGCCCCGAAAACCATTGGTTGTTGTAAAGAATCCTATTGAAGCAAATCAAGCCCCTAGTTCTTTTGAAAGTGCATCTGGTTTTGAAGGATACTATTTAGTGTTATGGTAATTTTCGCCCCCTTCTAGCTCTGAAAATCATATTAATGAGCGGCATAGGCGCAAGTTCACAATGAAAAAGCACAAAACCTGGGATGGGGATGGGGTGCTAGCAGTTTCTGGTGGTTACGCTCGACTTCAGAACATCGATGGCAGGGAGATGGGTCGCTGCATGTATAACGAGCCTTTATTACCAGGCAGCACATTAAGTATTGGAGGGAAAGATATTGAGATTGATGCCACCATTACAAAGGCAGATTTTCTTGCTGGTCGACCATTTCTTAATAACGGTAGTAAATCTTCTGTGCCAGACAGTAGTAGCCGCCCAGTCGGACGACCCTCGCCTCGCACAGTCCCATCAAGTATTTCAAAAAGCAACTCTACCAGCACACTTGGGAAGAGGAAGGATAGTGATTTAGGTTCGGCAATTCCTGCTAAAAGCTTTTATGCTTCTGCTCCGAAAAGCAATGCAGTTGGGTCTCAGTTCAAAAATCCTCTTCTAGCAACAACTGTCATGCCACAGAACAAGAACGGTGCGCCGACTCCCCGTCACGATCCTTCTACGCCAGGTGCAATAGTCATGCAACGTCCCAACCCTAAGTACCTTGCGAAAGGTAAACAAGTTGTGGATGTTGTTGTAGACCCTTTTCTGAGTCGACATTTACGTGATCATCAAAAGGAGGGAGTCAAGTTTTTGTACGAGTGCGTTATGGGTTACCGCTCTTTTAACGGGAAGGGCGCAATCTTAGCTGATGAGATGGGTCTGGGAAAGACGCTGCAAACAATTGCGCTCTTATGGACACTATTAAAGCAAAATCCGGAGCATCCAAATGAGGGAGGTGTGATTAAAAAGGCATTAATCGTCTGTCCCGTCACTCTCATTGCCAATTGGAAAGCCGAATTCAATAAGTGGCTAGGGAACGAGAGAATAGGCGTATTCGTCGCAGATGGCTCCAAAAATATTCGACTCACTGATTTTACCCATGGCAAGAGTTATAGTGTCATGATCATCGGGTACGAAAAGTTACGTACGGTACAAGATGAACTGAAGAAAGGAGGTGGCATAGATATAGTTGTGGCCGATGAAGGACATCGTCTAAAGACAGCTGCAAATAAATCGGCACAGGCAATTCGAAATTTGAATACCGAGAGACGAGTCATTTTGTCCGGAACGCCTATACAGAATGATTTGTCGGAATTCTTTACAATGGTAGACTTTGTGAACCCTGGTCTCCTCAACAATTATAACACATTCAAGAAATGTTTCGAAGGTCCCATTTTGAAGAGCAGACAACCAGGAGCCACCGAGAGCGACCTTGAGAAGGGGACAGCACGAGAAGAAGAACTGGCCGAGTTGACAAAGCTGTTCATTTTACGTCGTAACGCTAGCATTCTTGCAAAATACCTGAAGCCCAAGACAGAGTACGTCTTATTTTGCAAGCCCACGCAAGCCCAGGCTGAGGTGTATCAGCATGTTCTTGCGTCCCCGGTCTTCGGCAGAGTCCTTGGCAGCTCAGAAGCGTCTTTACAACTTATCACTATGCTTAAGAAAGTCTGCAACGCCCCCAGCCTCCTGGTCAAGAAAAGCGACTCAGATACCCCTAGCAATTCAAACGTTGCCCAGCTTCTGGAAAGCATCCCTCCCGAGATTCTTAAGAAAAACCCTGTTGTGGCAAGTAGCAAATTTAGAGTTTTGAATCGTATGCTGCTAAAGCTTTCCGCTTCAACGAGTGAAAAGATAGTTCTTGTGTCTAACTATACTTCTACTCTCGACCTATTCATGACTCAACTTTCATCATTGAACCTACCTTTCTTGCGCCTTGATGGTAGCACTCCCCAGGCAAAACGACAGGACTTGGTAAATACGTTCAACAAAACACCTGCATCCAAATACTTTGCATTTCTTCTGTCGGCAAAATCTGGTGGCGCTGGTATAAATCTGATCGGGGCCTCGCGTCTCGTTTTGTTCGACGTTGACTGGAATCCTGCAACAGATCTTCAAGCCATGGCACGAATTCATCGAGACGGCCAGAAACTGCCTGTCAAGATATATAGGTTTCTGATGTCAGGAGGCATGGATGAAAAGATATATCAACGACAAATTACCAAAATGGGACTCGCTGATAGTGTCATGGATGGCAAGAAGAATGAAGCGAGTTTCTCAGCTGATGAGTTGCGAGATCTTTTCAGGTTGGATGTAAATGCACAATGCCAAACTCATGAACTCCTCGGGTGCGATTGTGGGGGGTTTGGTCGCGATGAGCAAGTTGCAACGGCTTTTGAGGTGCCGCAGGTTGAAAAGGAGATCGACGCCAGCGAAGAAGATGAAGATGACGCCGAATTTCCCGTTAACCCAGCATGTTCACTAGTAGTGGCCACCAAAGCAAACGTGGAGGCTCAACAAAAGATCGCTTTAGAAGCTGCCAGAGGAAAACGATCCAAGAAGGGAAAGAAGATGCAAGCGTTAATGGAATACAGACACATTGATACTTCCATATTCACCGGTGAATCGGCAGACCTGACTTCTACTGAAGTAGATGAGGTGAAAAGATCACTAGATGACGAAGTCTTACTTACAGTTCTGGAGGATGAAAGATGTAAGGTCGGCTTTGTTTTTGCTAAGAAAGGGTAGAAATGATATCATTGAATGGCCATGGGAGATGAAGTATATTTGCATTGCTAGGCGCTATAAGATGGAGTTTTATATAGATTATCTCGGCGTTGCTTGGCATCTATTATATGATGATACAGTTCTTCTATCTGGTCCGCTATCTTATTAACCAATGGGATACTTTATACAAATGAGATACCTTATTAATTAATGAGATTAATGAAATTTTTGAAAATATAAATTTTGCTTTTTTTAAAGATATTAGATAATAATATTATTACTAATACAACAAACCAATCAAACAATAAACCTATAATGTATTACTATTATTATTATTTTATTATTATATATTATTTAATCATTAATTTATTATATAGATATAAAACGTTTTATTAACTAATAAAAGAAAACAATAATAAAGAGCTTAATATTAATATTTATTGTATTTTTATATAAAAGAAAACCTTAAATCTAACCCTGATTTTACTTTCTAACTCTAAAAAAAGCAAAATTTATATCCTCAAAAATCTCATTGATCCTATTAACCAATAGAACGTTCCATTTGTATAGAACGGCCTATTAGTTAATGGGACGGGCCGATTGACTAATCGGCCATATTAGCGAATGGGACGGACCATATCGAGAAGATATGATCATGCTAAGGTGATTGAGAATAGAAATGACTTAAATCAAGATCAATCTATGCAGAAGTTTATACAAAATAATTATATATAAAAAATATAATTATCTATTGAGTGCTACATTCGGAATCAAACAACCTTGGAAATCCTTTCTTCTGTTTCCTTCTCTGTACAGATTTCACCTAAATTTAAAGATTCATGTCGAAGGTTTCAATTGGTGGGGAATTTATAAACTATACCCAAAATAGCTAGCTGATCTTGTATCGACGACCCCCGGGCCGTCAGAAGTGTAGTTCGTGCCACATCTCGTAAGCGAAGGACCAAAAAGTTAGCTAGATATGAATGATAACACATCTTCGTTGAAGAACAACCAATCTTTATAATCTCTTTCATGTCCTTCGTTAGCTAGAAACTCTTTCGCCAAACAACCTTACCTTTTGAAGGGAAAGTCAACTTAATTTCTTGACTTGCGCGCAATTACACTTTGAAGAAAAAGGTCTTGAAGACCCCAAAAATAATCTCAAGATGAGTGGAACGGATTATTCCTACGATGAACAGGTATGCAACATCTGCGCATAAAGCCTAAGTGATAATTAACGTATTGTAGGGGCAATTTTTTCCCATCTTCGTCGGTACTCTTGTTGGAATTGTATCTACAGCTTTGACTTGGGATGTTTTGAGACCCAGATCAGACCCAGGTGCCACGGCACCGCGCATAAAGACGGATTACAAGCCTGAACATGCGGACTTGATCGATAGTCAAAGGAGGGCACAGAGGAGGAAGCAGCGAAAATTAAAACGAATGATTGCCATGATTGTAGGATGGGCGATAGTCGCTGCGATGGTGTACCAATTTCAAGTCACAGCCAGAACTATACCAAAAATCTGGAATCCATATGATATCCTAGACATCAAAGAGGTAATTTGAGGCACAAAGTACATTGTTTGGATGATTGGCTAACTCGACCTAGTCCGCCACTGAAAAGGAAATCAAATCACATTACAAACGACTTTCGCTGAAATTTCATCCTGATAAGATTAGACCCGACCCGGCCAAGAACCAAACAATCGAGTCATTGAACGACTATTTCGTGGAGCTTACAAAGGCATACAAGGCGCTCACTGATGAGGAGATCCGAAACAACTATATACAATTTGGACATCCCGATGGTAAACAGAGCTTTAGCATCGGAATTGCCTTACCTACCTGGATTGTCTCTGAAGGAAACGGAAAATATGTCGTACTCGTATACGCGCTCCTTTTGGGAGTTTTACTTCCTTACCTTGTCGGAACCTGGTGGTATGGGACCCAGCGCATGTCTAAGGAGAAGGTTTTGATCGAAAGTGCCAACAATCTATTCCAAGAATACGAAGAAAATATTACAGAAGGCGGAATCGTAGGCGCTCTGAGCAGTGGTGTTGAATATAATAAAATCTTGAAGGGCCACAAGGCTGATTCCGGACTTGGTAAGCTGGAATCGAGAGTTCTCGCAGATGGCGATGAAACTACTGTCGCCGCTGGTTTGTCAATCAAAGACAGAAAAAAGCTAGAGGAATTAGATGGCGGTGCTCGACGAAAGGCTCTTGCATTACTATGGGCATATTTGGGACGAATTGAACTTGAAGACTCCGAGCTCAACAAAGCGAAATATGAAGTTGCTCCTATCGCGCATGACCTCAACAACGCATTTACGGCTGTCACTCTCGCTTTCGCACACACCGGACCTATTCTAGCATCATACGCAGCAGCTCAAAATATCATTCAAGCTTTACCACCAAATGCCTCGCCTCTTCTTCAATTGCCGCATATTACACCATCTATTGCAAAGGCCATTGAAGGCGATGCGAAAACTCACCTAACTCTTCAACAATATATGGCACTACCAGACGCATACCGAAAGAGGTTGAGTGTTGGAGAGGGGCTTCTCACAGAAACCGAATATCAAACCGCCATGTCTACCGCGAAGCAACTTCCTCGTTTACAGGTAGAGAAGGCATTCTTCAAGGTCACAGGCGAAAAGTTCATCACTCCTAGTTCATTAGTGTCATTCGTTGTGAAAGGAAGATTTATTCCTCCTGGAAGCGAAAATGTCCCTGAGGTTAACGAACTCGACCTTGAAGATATCGATCCGGATGAAGATGATCTTGACGCTATGCTTGGTCGCGCGAAGAAGCCTGCTAAGGGCGAAAAGGCAGAAAATAAGCAGGTCTTCCCACCTCTCGCATTCGCCCCCTACTACCCACGTGACCACTCGCCTAAATGGTATCTCTTCCTCACCGACAGCAAGCAAGGCAAGATTGCTGTACCACCTTTCACATTCTTCGCCTTCGACAAACCCATATTTGATGAAAGTGGAAAGCCTACATTCAACATGCAAACACTCAAGGCACAATTCACAGCTCCTCCACAACCTGGAAGCTACACATTTGTTACGCATCTCATCTGTGATTCGTATGTTGGATTCGATACAAAATTCGAAGCTACTTTAGTCGTAGAAGATGCCAGTAAGGCATTGGAAATCGATGCGGAAGATGATATCAGTGAACCAGATGAAGGTATGTCCAATCCACCATTTCCATCACTTTCCCATCATATTTTTACTAACACACTTGCAATAGATTCCCTAGCAGCACAAATGCAAGCGATGAAGACTGGTGTTCCGCCAAAGAAGAAGAAGCAAATCAGACAAGAATCCAGCGATGACGATAGTAACACCGATGAAGAAGTTGACGAGCAAAGTGAAACTGATACCGACACTGATGAGGAATAATGGAAATCAAACTCGTCATCTCTCCTTTTAAAATATCGGTTGTTCTTATGCTACGCGGGTTTCCTTTTTCTTGGGTGTTTGGGATTTTTCTTGGGGGGAAGGAAATTCAATGTGTATTGTACAAATAGGCGTGATGAGCATTTGGGATGGCGTCTTATACACAACCTTTACATCTCCTTTGGGTTTTGGTTGTAGCTTTCCCTGTGGGCCAGCGAGAAAGGAAGAAACGATGGCCAAAAAAGTGTCGTCAAGCGTAGAAATCAGACTTGGTCTAAAAGAATGAATGTAATCATGTGTGTTCAAATCAGTTTCTACACTTGCTTGACATGCATGTGTATATGTGTGTGTGTGTGTGTGTGTGCTTCTACTGTGTGTAAATAGTGTGAAAGTATAACATAAATTGACTAGCTAATTGAGCGCACGCATGCTTTCCTTCTCGCCCAAACCCCTCCTAGCTTTTATCGCCATGCCATGCCATGCCATGCCACTGCACTCACTCACTCACTCACTCACTTAAACCCAAACCTAAACCTAAACTCAGACTCCCACTCCAACTCAGACTCAGACTCAGACTCAGACTCCAAACTCCAACAAACTCTACCTCCCGAATCCAGAACTCCCCACCCCGGATCTTCCTTATACTTTGTCCTATATAAAAAAAATAAAAAAATAAAAGTACCAACATAAACTACCAACATAAACTACCAACTACCATAGATCAATCTACCAATCCATCCACCCTATCCACCCCATCCACCCCATCCACCCCACCAACCACCTAACAAATCCTAACCCCACAAATATCCACGCCCCTCCCCTCAATCTTCGCCCTCCTCCCAAAATACTCCCTCACCAGCTCCTCGACAAACATATAATCGCCCGCGCTCCAGACGTCGAGGCCCATGCGTTCCATATCGGTGCTGCTGATGTATACACAACTCATGCCGTTTTCTTCATCTTCTTCGGTTGTTGCGGCTGCAGTACTGCTTCCTGCTCCTCGGTTTAGTAAGGGGGAAGAATGATTATGGTTATGGTTGTGGTTGTGGGTATCGTCTTCGCGTTCATCGTCTGAATCGGATGCATCGATGATATCACTCAGAGTGGTTAAGATTTGCGAGGTGAGACGGTGGAAATAAGCGATAATACTCATTTCGGTCTCCGCACTCGGGATACCATTTGGATTGAACAGGAGGGGAGTAGGAAACGGATTGGGCGTGTGAGGAGATGATAAAAGCGCCGAATCCGCTTCCCATTCTTCTTGTGAGTGTAAACGTTGTTCGCCGGCAGAGGCCCACCATATGAAGCCGGAATAGGCGAGCGCAGACCAGGATACGGGTTCGATGATTGAGTCGGTATCGGGGGTATCGAGCATGGGGTCGTCTCGGGGAGGGAGGCTAGATGTGGATGTGTTGAGGTCGGTGGGGGAGGGGAATTGCTCGAGGTAGGAGGAGGAGGATGCGCGGCGGGAGGTGCTTAGGTTGGGGGAGGCGGGNGGGGTGAGGGGTTCGGGAGAGGCCCCAGCGGAGGGCTTTGTAGCGGCGGAGATCACGCTGGGTCGCTTTTAGGTCGGTGTTGTTGGGGGAGTATTCGATTTTGGGCCATACTTTTATGGTGGAGTCGGAGGTGTGGGGTGGTGGCATGGTTATGAGGACGTCGTAGAGATGGGTTTTGGTAGCGAGGATAGTGTCGGTTGTGCAAGCTATCCAGCCACAGCCGGGTTCATCGCGTCCATCGGTTGGGACAGTATCTTCGGAGGTGGCTCTTCGTTTTGAAGCTTTGAGGTCATCTTCTAGGAGGGGAATATCGTGGACGCCAATGGAGAAGAGGGGACGAAGTCTTTGTGGTGGGGCGGTGGGTTCTAGGAGTTCGCTGACTGCAAGAGGAATGTTTGAGAGTACGGATATGTCATATACTTTGTTTGGTTAGTTAATGTAAAAACATATCGGGGGGCTTCGCACCAAAATCGCAAGTCTCATGTACAGGCGCATGAGCACTGATCAAAATCCTCTTCCGTAGAAGTGCAGCTCGATGAATTGGGAATATCATAGGACCAAATGTTTCCAATAGCCGTGGTAAACTCCAAGCAGGATGATATGAAGATAATGTGTGTCCGGGAGGTATTAATGCTCCACCATCAGAAGCTGAGCGATTTCTATTGTGACCTTTCGACTTCGGGGCTTTGAATTTTGCGCTCGAAGGAGATTCTAACAATGAGTCGGTTTCCTTATTTTTCCCTAGATCCTCGCCCTTGTGACTCTCCCAAAATTCTTCGAGTCGCTCCGTCTTGCTTTCGTCGAGTATAAGCTCACTGGAAAAGACGTCAGCAATCATCTCACCAATGGATCCGGTAGTTATACCTTGCTATATCTTTCAAGCTCTCCGCATGCTTCCAACTCCTACCCAGCCTTCCATAGCTCAAAGGTACCATAATACCCACAGCAATCATCCTCGCATTCCTCGATACTTCATCTGCCGGCGCATTCACGAATGCGCTGAGCCCTGCATAATTATCATGAGTGAAATATATCAAATCCTCTTCCACAGTATGTAGTCCTGATGGCAGGCTCCTATATTCGACCACCCCATCTAATTCAATTCCTGGTAATGAACGCTTCCATCCAATTGTATATCCAGCTTTGATATCGAAATATATCATGAATAGCGCAGCGAGGGGTGGGAGATCGACATTGGTGCTACTTATATCGATCTTTAACGGATCTTCTCCTCGACGTTGGGCAGCCATCGCATATCCAAGTGATTGATGTTGATGTATGCGAAATGGATATTGATGCGCCCTCGATTAAGAGTATCGAAGTCTTAAGAAATATGATAGCTGCGCATCATTTGATACTTTGATTAGAATGACGATGATTCGGGTTCACTTAGGCGATGAATGACCCTTGTCCTGACCTTGTCATTTTGGCTGGACAAATGAAAGAAGAAAGAAATTGAAATGAACATCACCAAACTCTCAACTAGTTTTAAACAATTATAAAACTATAGATAAGTTCTATTGATGCTTTTTTTTAAAAATTCGGAAAATCAAGTTTCAAAAGAAGTCATACATCTCAAAGTATTTCTATGGATTTTTGATATGAGGGCAATTGATATCTATCCATGGATGTCTGTCTACATCACACATCACCCGAGCTCCTCCTCATCACCGGTGAATAGCTAGAACCTCTACCCCTCTTCTTATGAACCTCATACAAAGCATCCATGATATCAAGAGTGGTATGAGAGTGCTTGACTTTGCTCTCTCAACAAGCCTAACCTGTTAACCTGTTAACCTGCTCAACTAGTCAATTCCCAGGTGTACAAGACCTAATCAATCGAAATAGGATGCAAACATAGGGTTGCTTGAAGATCAAAGTAGTCTTTGCTCAGCTCTTCTCAATGACACCCTTTCATCAGCTGACCATTTCTTTATTTGAGGTTCCCTATCAAATGGTTTGACTGGGACTTATTCAATGGATGGCCATAGCAAGATTTTCCCAGCTACTGTAGGATACTTCGTCCCAGCTTCATCTTTGGCAGCTCGCCCACATGCCTTGTCATGTGAAGATGAAGACCATGCATAATTGGTCTATACCTTTCCAGGTTGTGTTCTGTCTTCATTGTTGCTGTAGCGATAACTCAAGTGGTGTCATTATATATGAGAGACTGAAAGCTTTGGACCTATGGTATCCTCAAGATTTCAAAACGTGGGTCTAAAACTGCCATGGGTTTGTCTTTTTGTTCAGAACAATCATGTCATGGATTTTCATTCTCACTATCTTTGATCAAGTATCCAGCTCAGGAAATTAAAACAACTTCATAACATGGCACAGCCAAAATATGGCAGGCGATGCAGACCTTGACAACTCTCATCCCAAGTATGAAAAGCAAGCTAGCCAACCATCATATTCACTTTCACACCATTTCAAGGTTATCACTACCTAGGTATTTACAAATAACGAGGCCATGTGGATTAAACGGTCTGATTTTTTAAACTCTGCCTCGAGGGTGAATTGAGCCTTTCAAAAAAAAATTTCATATGTCTTTCCCATCTTCTTGCTGGAACAATCTTTCTTCCATCTATTTTCTCTACATAATCTCCAACAAGAGGAATCCGAGAAACTACAACAGTAACGCTACAAACTACCTATACAATGGCTGGTGAAATACTTCATTCACTTTGTCCAAAATTAATTGGAAGAGGGATCTTACAAAACCTTCAAAAATTGGCTAATGTAAGTTTCTTCGATCTCTATTCTGTTTCTTTTCCTTGAAAATCTACTAGGCAAATCGCAACTGCTATCCTCTTCAGCAAGATCTGAGCCAGGCTTTTTAATAGTATGGCAATGGTTATCAATTGGACCAGAAAATTGGCTTTGTCTTTAATATTGCTCCAAAGGTTTCTTATTATTGCTGTCATTGTTATTGTCATTGTGGAAACAAACTACACGTTCTAACAATTGATTTAGCGAAAGCAATCAACACCACCATCGCCAGTCATTGATGATGACTTGCGCTTGGTCATGGATGTAGAACCAGCCTATGCTTCAACTGTCAATATCATTGACACTCCACCTCCAACTCCAGGAATTCAACAATTGAAGTGGCAACTACCAGAACAACTACCAAGAATGTTCCTCCAATCATCCAATCTAACAACCTTCACCTTGTTCCCATTCTTACCAAAGGAACTTCGTGTCAAGATTTGGAAGCTAGCAGCTACTCACCCCCGAATTGTCCATATCACCTACGATCATCCAACAGAGAGTTTAGTCTCGCTTAGCCCAGCTCCAGCTCTCCTCGCCACTTGCGGAGAAGCTCGCGATGAGCTATATCCCCTCTTCAAGCAACTCTCTCTTCCAAACTCCGCTTGCGGAGCTATCATCTATCTCGATCTCGAAGTTGACACCTGTTACATCCGAAGAGCTACCACCTCCATGGAAAACGCCTCCCCATCCACCGCCAACTTCACCACCACCAAAGCCATCTTCGGCACCAACGACAGCATACAACCGCACGCCCTCTCCGCCGTCAAACATCTCGCAATCGATAGTTCCCTCATCGATTCCCCCATCGAACTGCGTCTTCTCTGGGGCGATTGGGACAAAGGAACCAAAGCCTGCGATCTCAAACTCCAGAAGCTCTCGACCTTCAAAATCGTCTACGCACCCATTGGTCCCCGGCCCACTCTCCGCAAGATCCGCGGGCATCCCCGTATTAGCTACGATGATCTCGAGGGCTTCACACTCCTGACCAAGGAAGATCGATGGGAGAGACGTCGTCGACACCATCCCATTCACAACGGAGAATGGATGACGGAATCCCCATTCAAACCTCGGGAATTCTCATACCGCCAAGGAGTGTTTGTCAAACAGGATCCGATTTTCTTTCCCCGAGGACACGTTTGTGAGGATGGGGGTCTGGGTGATGGGGAGAAGGATTTTTATTGTCCGGGGTGTCATGAGTATATGAGTTTGGGCGCGTATCAGGCTTATATGGGTATGATGGAGCGGGATGTGCTGGGATGGAAGAAGCCGGAGTTTGAGGGGGTCAAGTATGAGAGGGTTGAGGAGAGGGATACCGAGTATTATTTGTGGGGTTGAGGTGAGGGGTCTTGTGATGGGTGCATGCTTGGGTCAATGGGTGCATGGAGGGATGGATGGATGGATGGATGTGTAGCGGAATCATACTTGTGAAGAAATTATTTGTCACTAACAGATTTGACAGAGGCATTTGACAGAGGGACTGTTCATACGATTACAGACATTGGCATTGGCATAGGCGTCGAGCGTTGGTACTTCGATCTCTATGCATGCATATGCATATGCATATTCCACGGTTTCCGGTTTTCATTTAATGGAAGGGAAAAGAATATTCTACAATTCTTTTTTCCCTCAACGAATTGGTCATTCAAAAGGGTTTTTACATGTACCTCCAGCCAGCTAGAAGGGGAGGAGTTTCCAGGCATACATATCAAAAGTGCTGGCCGCGTAGACCGCTCGGCTACTCTAACAATATGCACATAGTGATATTGGTCGCCCATATGCACATATTGGTCGCACGGCAAACGATGGCTCGAGGGCTATTTAGCGGGTTGCATGGTGGTGAGGGAGTTTCACGTCCATGATGTACATAGCAATGAAAGAATTCAACGTCATTGCTCACTTTGATGTAAATGACATGTGCTATAATACCATGTGGGATCTATATTTATCATGTGCCCCGATCTTGTGAAGATAAAGCTAAAACTCCTATTGGAATTCAATACGAGTTCGATATATTAACCGCTTACCCCCCACCCCCCCGGAGAAATCACATTCTATGCCCGCAAGAGCCATTTGAAAAGATCCATTCCGCGTCTTATGTGTTCGACCATTCATTTCTTTGCCGAACCGGCAGCTATTAGCTTTATGTTGCCTATAAGCTATAAGCTATAAGCTTCAACGATTCTACATACATCAAAGGCGTGGGAAAGTTAGTTTTTTAGTTTTTAGTTCTTCAGCGGCGATAGTTTCTCACATGCTACTGAGATGGATACGTCGGCAACAAATGACGCAGTGATAGACAGCGATAATCGTAAGACGTTAGCAGATCTATTTAGCAAGCAGTAGAATCAATAGCGCTCGCAGCATATAATTCCATCCAATGTCTATGAGTCTAGCGTAGAGACTCGATTATTATTCACCGTATCCTATTCATTCTATACCGACATTACCTCGGTCCTTCATCTTGTTACTTGTATCCGAGATCAAGATATTTGTAGATGAGAATGTTAGAATGCATATGTATAGGACAAGAGGCAATCATGGAGATGAGATTGGGGGGAAAGAACTGGGGATGGATGAAGATCGAGATTTTGGATGACGACGGTGTTCAATGAAGATAGTGTAGATGTCAACAGTTTCATGTGTATGGAGTTTAAATCTCAAGTTCTTAGCTAGAAAACAACTTTTCTTGGGTGGATTAGTTCAACTTCCCGGCGGTCCATATGCGTCGCTATTCACAAGGAGTTTCCCCAATCCGATTTCTCTCGTATCTTCTTCCGTTGGGGTAGCTAATGAGGGTAATGTCATACCTGAGGCAATAGCATAGGCGGCATGTGCAGGTAATAGCAGATATTATTCATACTAAGGGCACAGGCTGGCCGTTTCTAGATAACCCATCTGCGTACAGTGCCCAGAACAATAATCAAGCCCATTTCGTGCTTCACCATCATATCATCGTGTTTCTGTGTTGGAAGTCCTACCCGCCTCAAGATGAAGAAGAAGAAGAAGTAGACTTATGATGAATGATATTGCTACAAGCACCACTCGGCACGTTCTGTCAATGACATCCGGCAAATTCTATTCCATGACAGACCTTGCGCTCGGTGTTAGATCCCTCTTGTTCACAGTCGAGCACGGTAGACCTTTACATGATCAAAGCCACAAGCCCTCGAACATTGTTGTTGCAAGTCGTAGATTGAGGCTCATACGAAAGATGTGATACCAAATCCTCTTGAGAAGGCTTAAGCTTTTGGAGCTGCTGGGCCTCTACATTCAAGCCACCATGAAACTTACCAATGAGATTGAGTAATGGAAACCCCCATGCCGCGCCAATGTGGATCCATGCGGGTTCCCTGTCATATTGGCAGCTCCACCACCCGCTCTGCCAAACCTGATATCTGGCCAACTGCTTTCAGTCTCCACCGCTTGTTCATACAATATATATAAAATTGATGTTGCACTAATATATCAAATAGGCGCTTTGGCGGAGTGGTTAACGCGATGCCCTGCTACTGTATATCACAGAGTCAGGCATTTCCTTCGGGAGCAAGAGTTCGAATCTCTTAGGCGTCGGATTTTGCATCTCTTTTCGATTTATTCTACTTTTTGACTGGTTGGCTCTTCTGTTTTGGCTCTCATTTCATCATTCGAGTTGATCTTTTGATCTTTTGATCTTTTAATTGGTTCTTCTGTTTTGGCTCTCGTTCTCATATCATTCGAGTTTGGTCTCTTGATCTTTTGATCCAATGGGAAATCTGCGAGTGAAAGGGCATAAGAATAGAATTGTGATATCATGTATTCTACGAAGTTCTTCATGCGTGCTGTACTGTTCCATGAAATCCGTTCTAGGTTCTGCGCCGATTGTGTAGGATGATGGAAATGTGGATTCTATTGATTGGTGTGTGTGGCTGTGTGGCTGTGTGGCTGTGAAGTGTAATATAGAATTATGTAAAGTATTATGTCATCATATTTGATTGGTTCGCTCGTATCTGTGGTAGACTGGTAGTATCAGCCTTGTGGCTCAGGCAAGATTACTGACGGGACCAAACAAGCGGAACCTATCAATTTTACTATGTCGGCTCTCTCTTGATGATTTTGTGAATCTTTAAAGCCAAAGCATTGGTGAACTCATGTATGCACTTTTATATGTTACATGCACCCTTTACATCACATAAGGGCTGAAACCCAAGAGAAGGAAATCTATAATTTGCAATGAAATTGCTAGGGCTATATATTGGCATAGATACTTAAACGTCCATGACAACCAGCTTCGACTTTGCTATATTAGAGATTACATCGTATCTACTTGCTTATACACGCCATCATTAACATCTTTATTGGATCTCTCGGGAAATCTTGTCAAGACACGATGTCCACTGAAACCTCAACCCAAATAATACCGGGACTCCGACGTAGGAGATGCGGGCCCAAAGTGAAGACGGGTTGTCAAACTTGCAAGTATGGAGCTATACTGTTTTGTTAAGGGTACCATCCCCGTTGACATAATCTAGGATACGCCGAGTCAAGTGCGATGAAGAAAAACCTTCATGTCAGCGATGTGTCTCCACCGGCCGCCGCTGTGATGGTTATGCTACGGACCTGAAGAGGTTGAGCCCAGAAGTACAAAGTATATCGGACATTCAGCGAATACCTACACTTTTACCAGGTACTTTAAAAGAACGACGTGGATTTCATTACTTTGTTTCGAATACAGCAACTGAACTTAGTGGATATTTTGAGCCCTCCTTTTGGGAACATCTCATATTGCAAGCGAGCGTCGCAGAACCATCTCTGCGGCACGCTATCGTAGGGCTTGGCACCCTTCACGAGGACTTTTCAAATCGAAGACTGGATCTTGCTACGAAGTGTGACGCTGCAAGATCAGGATTCGGATTCGCCACAAATCAATATACAAAAGCCATTTCACATCTTAGGCGATCTCTAGCGGCAGGCAAACAAAAGCCCCTCACAGCTTTGATGTCTTGTGTTCTCTTTGTTTGCTTCGATTCGTTACGAGGCCACTTTTCGAGCGCAATAACGCATCTGCAGAGCGGTTTAAAGATTTTGCATAATTCACGAGCACGAAATAATTCTCAAGATGAGGATATGATAGAGGATAATATTGCACATATGTTCATAAGACTTTGCATACAAGCCCACTTGTACATCGATACTAGAGAAACTCCAGAACGTATGGCTTTCGCAAGAGTAATATCGACTATCAGTAGTCGAGAAAATATCATCCCAAGAGAGTTCAAGAATCTGGATGCAGCAAGAAGAAGTCTACTTCAAGCATCTGATAGCTTTTTCCGAGGAGGTTACATGTGGGATGGTGACCTCCCTTCCTCACGCCAAGAAAAGGAGGCTATGGATTTATATGCACAATCTCGTGCACAGTTGGACGCTTGGAAAGACTCATTTGATAAATTCATGAGGAACCAGAGTCACACGTTTGACAGTAAACAATTGAGAGGCGCCGCACTTTGTAAAGTCCATTATACAACTGTGCATGTTTTGGTTAGGATTAGCTGGCCAGATCTAGACGATACTCGAAGCCTCAAACATGCTTTCAACGATCCCAAAAAGTCTGCCGCGTTCGAGCCGGAATATCAAGTTATTGTCAGTCTCGCGAGATCTTTAATTAACGCTGCTGAAGAGGATGCTAAAACTGGAAGGCCTTCCTTCACATTTTCAACTGATTTGGGATTGATTGGCCCTTTATATTGTAAGTTTATTAATCTGCAACGTTTCTGATTCGATACTAACGAGATTTCTTCAATAAGTCACTTGCGTAAAATCACCTAGTGAAACAACTCGTCGCCAAGGATTAGAACTTCTATTGCGATGTCCGAGGAAGGAAGGCATGTGGGATAGCTCATCAACAATCAACCTCGTACGAGGATTTTGGAATCTCGAACAACAACTGGTTTATCGACCTTCGGAAGCGTGCCCGGTTTCAGGAAAGCCGGTACAGATGAGTGAGGTCGTGAACCTAATTCTAAATGAGAACATGCAATGGGAATGGAGAGTTTGCCGATGGCCGAGAAGAGAGCCCCTGCCCCCAGTAAGCATAATTGTTTACCTACATCCTTGGTTCTTAATATCTAATAATGTTCCCCGATCTTAAACTAATTTCTCCGTTTCATCACCCCTTTAGCTTTCTAATACAGCATCAACTCCGCATTTCTCTCTCAATTATTCCCCAATAAGCAATACTGACTCCCCGATGTTTTAGCAATGTATAGGTGGTGATGACGTCTCGAATTTGGAGAACCTGAATTGGCTCCCAGAAGACACCATGGGTGATATAAGTATGTTCGGAATAACTAATATATAATGCTTACATGATAGAGTTAGATATAGAGATAATCCTATAGATTCGTTTTTCGGTTAGATATCCAGGAGTTCGGCAAAGAATTGTTTCTGGGAGGGATTGTTTTTATGCCTTCCACTTGTTTTCTGCTTCCAGGTATCACTATTTCCTTGGTTGTGCCGCACGCTGTATTATTTGATCTTTTAAATCAATCTCTTCGTGGGCAAGGCTCATAAACTTTGCATTCTCCTCATTTATTATATTTTTATAAGACCTACAGTGATGCTGCACTTTCGCCAGACGTGGATGAGCGTCGGCCATTATGAAACCATTCTCTACCTCCTACCTGTAGTTTTGTAAGATGTGTCAAATATTCCGGGCTGAGAGATCAAATCTGATGTGAAAAAAATATACAACTTTAAGAATAGTCTATAATTTGAAAACGTGTTCTCTTGAATTACAATCCGGACTATTGGATATGTTGATTTCGCAGCAAGAAGGAATACCATGCCTGTATGGAAGGGTCGCTCCCTAATCATTTATCCTTCATGTGATATCTCCACGGAAGATCAAGTTTCATAGTTGCTAATCAGTAACTCATTCAAAGTCAATCAAAGCGTACAGCTACTATGAAGTCTTCGTTTTCCCTAGCTTAACATCTGGTCTCTTTGACCCTAAGCGGCCTGACTAATGCCAAACAGATTTCCCTACTTCTTGAGATATTCTTTTCTGTTACTTTTCATTCCGCATATAAAAATTCTTCATCATTATTCCCTCAGTCGGATTCACCAAAGAGGAGAAGGGTCAAGTTACATCTAAGGCGAACTCAAGTTCCAATTTAAAACCCGAATTATCTAGAACGATACTCGTACACTCATATACAATAACAAGCTCTAATTCTCATTTGTCTTTTGAATTTTCAAAAAAGTTATACAATCTTCAGCGGCAATCCAACGTCAATTGTCCTCTTTGAGTTCACAATTATACTTCGGCAAACGCTCACACTGAAAATTGTT
This sequence comes from Myriosclerotinia scirpicola, assembly GCA_002162505.1. Classification (NCBI taxonomy): domain Eukaryota; kingdom Fungi; phylum Ascomycota; class Leotiomycetes; order Helotiales; family Sclerotiniaceae; genus Myriosclerotinia; species Myriosclerotinia scirpicola. The sequence continues at coordinate 339,137 of NGKG01000029.1, read as the reverse complement.
TCACAGCCCGAGCTAGAAGCCCATGATACTTTCAGCAAGCGCCGAGACAAAAGTGAGTTGTCTCTTAACATTGACGACTCGAATGATATGTCCGCGTTGATGAGAGCGATAATTTGGATGGTGATGATGATTTAGAGAAGATCACTCGTGAGGGCTTCATCGTCAAAGCTCCTCCTCACTCACCAAAATGCCCAAAATCCGGGGAGTTCCCTTTAGAAATCCAACAGATGATCTGGAAGCTGGCAAGACATAATAAATTGATCGAACGCCGCAACGTTGAGACCAAAATGATTCCAGAACTCACCTGGACAAACAAACAAACAAATAGTCCTACTATCCTACTATCATACCATCATAAAAAACATAATCATCTCAATAAGCTGACCAAGTTTACCAAGCTCACCAAGCTCACCAAGCTCACCAAACCCATCTCATATTTAACCCCCTACCCTGTCCTATTCAATATCCTGTCCTCTTTCCTATCTTTATCCCGTTACCCGTCCTTACTGTAACTGTTATTTTTAATCAAAATCCCCTATCCTGCTGCTGTATATTAATTATATCAGAACCCCTAACTCCCTAACCCCCTAACCCTCCAACCCCCCAACCTCTATAACCCGATAGGTAAGTTCATTCAATCCCTCTCTACTCCCTACTCCCTACCCTTCTTTCTCATTTATGACCTACGTATTTACGTATCTACGCGTAAGGCTCTAATCCTATTCAATCCATTCCGACGGATCCACCCCCTTTATATCAATCAATCAATCATGAACAAAATACTTACCCCCCTCCCCCCCTAGAGACATAAAATCCATCTTACAGTACTGGGACATCTTTCTCATAATATCCCATTAGATTCCTCACATCTCTCTACAGATCCCATATCCAACAATCCCACGACATACATAATCACATCACATTCAATCCCATCCAAGAAGTTCTTCATTGTTATATCTCTACTCCATAATCCTATTCTTAGCTATTATTACACTCTATGTACAAACCCCACTCCCCAAAAACCACCGTCTACCCATTTCCATCCCCATCCCCATCCCCACACCATTCCCCGTCCCATTCCATCCCTAGAAACTATACCCCATAGGGTATACGTAAAAAAAAAGAGGCACAAAGAAGGCTTGCATAAACTCCCGCATCCCCATCTCCATCTCCATTACAAAAGTTCAGTAAAGTAAAACATGCCTTTTGAAACACCAATCCATTCGTCATCCCCTCCCAAAAAACCATCACCCCTTAGAAAAGCACTTGACAGATGATATAAGCACCACTCCTACCCCCTCGTAGCCTCCAACGCAGCCGTCAACGGGACAACCCTCAAACTTCTCACTCTCTTCAAATCCGTTCCTTTACTCACACTAGCGTCTCCCTGTCTCGGCTGCACAATAGTTGGTGCTCTCCCATCACTCCACTTTCTAAATACACTTTTCAAATCTTTTGGAATGCCCTCAATAACCACTGTAGAAACTGGTACAAAAGGTCGATCTTCCATTCCAGCTGATAAAATGCCATATTCTTGAACGAATTGCAATGCGTTATGGAAGGCGCCGTATTGGGATTGGGCTTTGGCACCGATGACGATGTAAATTTCGAAGAAGGCGTCAAGTATGTAGATTGCGGAGGGGGAGAGATCGGCTTGGGAGAAGGGGGTTATTTCGATGATCTGGATGGAATGTTAGTAGATATAAGGTCGAGGAAAAAGGGGAGGCATACTTGTTCTTTGCTTGAAGTGGTAGCACAGAACAAACGTGCGGAATATTTATTGTAAGCGGGCTTAAGTTTCCAGTGATCTGCTGATTGTGGGATTTCCTTGCAATTCTCAAATACCCTCAAGAATGATGAAGGCTCATCACCATCTTCAATTTCTTCGATATCGCCAGTCATTGAAATTTCCATTCCGAGGAGTCTAGCGCAACCATGCTCTTCGGCAGTACTACCTCGACCTTTCCATAGATATGTTTTGCCAGATGGCGAGGAGATGAGATAAGGAAATCCGGAACAAAGTACTGAAGGTGAGTAATCAACCTCGTCGAATACTAACATTCCGTATTGTTGTCTTGCGCAGAGAACATGAGGAGCGAGGGAATCATATTTGTTAGAGGATCCCCTCCTGATGATAATGATACCTCCTAAAGCTTGATAGAATTCTGGAGTTTCTTTACCTTGTCTCAACTCTACGAAATTGCCGCCAAAGCTTTTAGCCTCTCTTTGGGCAAAAATCTCGGCACCGCTGACAACACGTTCAGAAACCCCATCACCAATCCACCAGTATACTTCGGTAAATTTTCTACCAGCTGCGTTGACAAATGTATGTGGGCATATATACATCTCACGTTCAAAGAGAACACGCTCTTGGTGAGTTGGAACAGCTTGTTTCTTCCCGTCTGCATAGAAGTAATACAAGCTAGACTGCATTGTTTGTACAGTATAAATTGTATCTTGTCGGGCCATTAGAATGCTTGCTGTATCGGCCGAGTAAGTTGGAGTTGGCTTAGGTTCATCGCCGAAGAAGTCAGCGAGAAGTTGTGAAGCTTCAGATGCTTGAGGTACTGGAGAGTAGGCCATGCTGGGTGAGCGAAGACCAGGGCTCATTACGGGTGACGTTAGATTTTTAGTTGGAGGGGTTGGAAGAGCGCGCGCAGATGAAGACTCTATTGTAGATTTCTTCCCCACTCGTAGACCTATGTCAATAGACTTATTTCGCTTCAATGGACTAATAGGCGGCAAACCTACACCTGCTAAAATCGCCTTCTCATCTTCATAGGACTTGTATCGTTTCATGGGGCTTTTAGGTCGCAAACCTGCACCTACTAAAGCTGCCTTCTCATCTTCATGAGTGGGCAACTTAATTGGGGATGGTATGCGAGCAGGTTGTTCTGGAGTGGATCGGCCCCATAATGCTGCAGTGTGTTTGACTGATCTCGATGGACTGAGTGGTGGTGGTTGATCAGAACGTGGAGCGAATTGCGATGGAGCTTTTACCGAATTCGCTTTTCTTGGGGATAACGGAGCAGGACGGAGCTTCGCGGTTTCTGGTGAGACAGGATCATTGAATGTACGATCGTCATAGAACTTGGTTGGAGGCGGGGATTTGGCAAGCGCTGGAGGCTCTGTTTTTATTGGATCTGGCGAAATCGATGCCTCGGGCTTGTTTTGATGTGCCTTTACCGTATTCTCGGGGAAATTAGCAATTTTGACGGGAGAAAGTGGTTTAGGGGCTTCCAACGATGGTGTATCCTTATTCTTTGGTGCTTCTTGTAGGAAAAGAGATCGTCTCCTCATATCTAGCTTCCGAGGTGATGAAGGCTGGGATGCCGGGGTACTTTCTTGTGGCTGCTCTGTATTCAAGGATGAAATTGTCTGTCTGATGTGGCTTGTAGCAGGAGAAGAAGGTCGCTCAGACGCAATAAAAGACTCAACAGCGGACACAACTTCAGGATTCTCTTCACGCTTTCCTTCGGTCTTTGGTGCCGATACCGGTTGAGCTGGTGCGGCTGTAGATGGTGCCTTTCGTTTCGGTCCACGAGCACGCGCCTTGGTCATATGTGTGAGCTGTGGTCCATTTTCACTCGATTCGGGGTTGGTCGTCGAAGTGCTCATACTGATCGTGCGTTGCGACAACGAGGGGCTTGAAGCCCTTGAAGTTTCACTAGCAAGTGACGGTGGGCCCCTGGCCAGTAGATCTGCGAGAGCAGGGTTAAAACGTCCAGCAAGCTTACCTCCAATTGCACTCTTTTCTTGCACGCGTGCTGGCGAACTGGTTTCTTTGACTAAATTTGAAGTAGGGCTTGCTGAAGCAATGCGCTGTGGTGAATTCGACTCGAAAGAAGATGCAAGTATGTTAGAGACGGAGCCATTCCTTCCTAAGGTATTTCTTCTTCGTAATGCTTCAGGTACTACGTTTTCTTGACTTCCACCACTAGAAGATCTTGTAACTCCATTTCCTTCAGCTTGCGCCTTCTTGAAATCCTCCTTCTTTTTCAATATGGCATCCCTGAATTCGTCCTTGCGTTCAGTCTTTATGGGTCCACCGGTAAGGTTGAGACCTGCCTTGCCACGTGTAATATTGTCTTTCAGTAAGTCCGGAGCCATATAGCTTTGAGTCTTGGTCCTCCTAAGTTGACCAAAGATATTCTTGAATTCTGGTTCTTCTTTAGGTTTCTCATCGGCAGGTGCTTGGCGTGATTTCAAAACAGAGCGGAAATCGTTCTTCGGGGGGGTCACGGGCTTGACTTTCGCTGGACCGATAGGTGAGTTGAAATTGGCTTTAGGTGCTGCAGATGGAGCGGGTGTGAAGTTCGTGTTGATTTTGGACGTGGTATTAGGAATAGGAGTAGAGGTGGAAGATGTCGATGGCATTTCAACCTTTGTATCTTCAGCGACACTCTTGCTGTCTTGATTAATCATGCTCTCAATGTTTCGCTGCGGCGTAACGCCAGGAGCAAATACCCCTGGAAAGCCTCGAATACTTGAGGGTGTTGTCAATGCGCCAGGTGGAGGAGACCTCATTAGACCGCCAATATTTACTTCATGCTTCACCGTTTGATTTCTACCCAAGTCGACACTGCCCTTTTGTTTTGCTTTACTGATTTCTGACATCCACGCGGGTTGCTGAGGTGGTGGCGTAGCTTTAGGCTTCGGTGATTCGGGTTTGTTTAGCGCGCTCTCCAGCCAACTAGATTTAGTAGGACTCCATCGTCTTGAGTCCATGGTTTTCGTAGGGCTGACAGGTAAACTATCGTCTGCTGGAGGCGTTTGGTTCCCGTTGTCTGCTTCTTTAGCGTCAAGCGGTGTATGAGACCTATTTGTTGCTAGAGATGGCCTCATAAATATGGAACCATCGTTCATTGTAGAATTGGTCACATTGCTTCTCATGGAGCTCGCCGTGCCAGGACGATGAAGCTCCCCATGACTTGAGGTAGGTCTTGACGGAGGCCTGGAAGGAGAGGTAGATTGGTTATCCGGAGGATCAAAAGACGAATTCTTCCGATCTAATGAAGGTGATGCAACAGACCAGCGCTTATTCATACTCTCCGATCTTTTCATCATTGCACTTTGTACAAATCCACCCATTCCCTTGGTTGGAGAGACGGGTCGGTCTTGTCTATCAGGCGATATGCGACCCTGAGAAGGCGACATTGCTAGACCTCGAACTTCCGACAAATTATCAGCAGCAGGTGGATCTAGCCTTTGAGCGTCAGTCATTGGAATTGGAGACCCCATGCCAGTGCCTGGGTTACTTTGAAACGACATTCTAGAGCCGCTTCCGTAGGAGATGCTGTTTCTTGCCGAGGGCCTTGTTGGTAATCTTGCAGGTGTTGAGGAAGAATCTTTGACTTCGTCCATCCCCTTGTCAGGTATAGAATTATTACGAGCCATTCCTGGCATCTGAATTGACCCGTGTATTGCTCTCTCTTCGTCTTCCACCTGGTTCTTTCTGTAAGCTGGTGAATTTACGCCCCGATCAGCAGTCTGCCTAAACCAAGCTGGGTCTTTGGATCCTAGCGATTGTGCAATTTGTTCTCGAGAAGGGGTATTGTCGTCGGTAGATATAGTATTGTCGGGTGGCGGTGTAGTTGTTCTCGATAGCATTACCCTATCTGTAGCTACCATTGATAAAGGTCGACTTCGAGGTTTATCGGAAGGTTCCGGTCTGCGAGCCCATGATAAAGGTGAATTTCGCGAAGGCATAGCATTTGACGGTGAATCTCTAATCTGCGAGGTTCGCTTGAAATCTGGCACCGCCATTTCATCCACCTCGTTGTCAATAACACTCCCACGCCGAGATTCTGATAACTGATCTTCCGATTTTGAGATAATACCTGATATAGGTCTAGTGGGTGTACCCATAGGAGAGGACTTTGTAGGTGAGATTGATAATGCCCTTTCTGAAAGTAAACATTAGCAAAAAGTACATATTTGACGTATCATATTGAAGTATGGCGGAGGGTGGAACAATGTCTCTAAAAACAAGTTCAAATAGGAATCAATTACCAGCTCTCCGAGCTTGTCTCTCTTTTCTGCCTTGCAATATCTCTTCCTCTAACTTTCTGGTGCGGTCTTCGTCTTCTTGGTCCCGTTTGTTACCCAATTCCTTGATCCGCTGCAAGAAATCATTCACATCGGGCTCTCCTTCGGTATTCGACATGTTTATATGAGGCGGCTGTAGAACAGCACGGCAGAAGAATTTTAAATGGTGTATTTCACAATACAGGACAATCCCAAGTTACAACTCGGCGGGGTAAACGGTAGACGCGTTCGCACGAGGGGTCGAGGTTGTTGAGTACCTCAAAGGAAGGTTCTAATAAGGAAGGTTAAGATTCGCTTCAAGGGGTTCCCATAAACTTTGAAATTCATAATCTTAGCTGCGAGCTTTAATTTGAGTACGAGGTATGGATAAGATTATTATTATTACCAGTTTGTAAATTGTTACAACTGTACATTCATAAAACGTGGCACATATTCTACCGTAGCTTGAAAGGGGGGGTTTGAATGCAAACACGGATGGAAGTATTGCTGTATTGCTGTATTGCTGTACATTTCTCACAAAATACCCCCGAGTATTCCATACCTGAGCATACCTACCTGAGACTCTAGGTATTTCTACAATTAATCAATATTCATCAGCTCCGTATTATCCATCACCCCTTGAAGCGGCTGTTTACCACCACGCGCTTATACAAACCATAAGAAAGCCCTTTTGTATTGTATTGTAAGACAAGAAGACCCCTGGCTGGTGATCAATTTTTTCTTATACGAATGTGTGAATTGGGCATAGAACGCGGCACAAAACGCGGCACAGAAGTTACAGAACGCTTGAGAGAACTCCAAATCAAAATAAATAAACAAACAAACAAACACAGCTGGAGCTCTTTTACTCGTAACTATGTTACTAAAAAGAGAGTTGAATGGGATATTCCCAGTACCTAGGTAGTTGGGCGAAAGGTCGGACTTTCTTCATACCTACTTTTAGTACCTACCTCCTAGTAGTAATTTTAATAAACCAAGGTCATGGTCAAGGTCAACCTGGAAGGTCAAGAAAACTTCCAATTCATCCATGGCCTCAGCCTGGGTATGTACATTATTGTACACCGACCTCATCAATATAGAAATAATCGTTCCTTGGAGTCTTTGACCACCCAGTCTAATCCTTCATTCAAATTTTCACCTGTTATTGCGCTGCAATTAACAATGTGCCTTTTGTGTGTCCGAATTGCATCTAGTTCCAACATCTACTTCCGGTTAGCATTCCCGCTTCTCTTGACGACACACTTCACACCTGCATTTTTTGACAGGCTTCACTCACCTCTTGTATCTCCGTCTCCTTCATACAGCCATTAACATCAGTCTTATTCGCGAAAACGAGAAGACTCGCGCCGGAAAGTCTCTATAGAGTAGAGATGTCAGTGATTGGTATTGCAAAAATAAATTCTTCGTTATAAAAACAAACCTCTTCCTGAAGCAAAGCATGCAACTCTTCTTTACAATCGTCCATACGTAGACGGTCGGTGGCATCAACCACCCATATCAAGGCATCGGTCTTCTCGAAATAGTTTCTCCAGTATGATCGAAGTGTCTTTTGTCCACCGACATCCCCTACGATCGTAAGATTCAGTACAGTTCACTGAAACGACGAGAAAGATAAAGAAAGACCGAGTTCAGTACAAATGTTTAGCTTGTAACTTTAAGAGGTCAGCATGCTGTAAAGTCTTCACTGGTGCCATAAGATGTTACCCATCATGTTCAATAGTCTTGATGATGAAACCCAGTGTTGGGCTCACAGTATTGACATCTTCGCCCATTATTCTTTTGACTATCGTAGTCTTGCCAGCATTGTCCAGTCCGCTGCGCAAAAAAAGATCAGTCAGGTAAAAGCTATCAGGATAATAGCCTCATACAGCATCAAAATTCTCATCTCCTTATCCTTAAGTCTTGCCTTGCGAAGTACTGATAACATCTTGACCAAAATGTTTTCTGTTTGTCGTTGAAATTACTTTTCTTGAGGATGTTCATTAAAGGCGAAGAAATGAAGCTTTCCACTCACTCGAAGAAGGAACATATGTGTGATCACGTGATGTAACTTCACAATCCATTTTGGATGTCTTCAAGATTATCGGTAGTTATGGACGACGCAACTTCATTCAGAAAATCCAATGATCAATTGAAGATGCTATACAAACATGGGAATGGTCAGGTATCATTTATCATTCATGGTTGCCGAATATACCCTGGGCTTTTTGGTCAGTTCTGCGCAACAAGACATTAGGATGGATGTTGGGAGATTGATGCAGCAAGTTGAAACTTCCCAATTCAAATTCAAACCGCACTCTCCCTCACAGTAGCTTCCTCGTAAAGAGATTAATAAGGATACCTATGGGACCTCGATATTTAGCAATCATACGATATCTACCTACCTAGTAGTATGTAAATCAATTGAAATGACTCACGTTCTTTCAAACATCTTCTCATTCTGAACTTCTTGTGCTTCATAGAATTTCATTTTCTGTTCCTCCCGACAAACTCACTTCACTTGATTCACTCCTCAGCAACAGCACCTTAAAGCAATCGAGCAGCAACGGATTCACCATTAATAAGCTCGTCTCAATCACACAATAGAAAGATTTCCCAGCCACCTGACAATAAAATTGGCTCGCTTACCTTGTTGTCGCGCGCTGTTGAAGATATTTTCCTACAAAGTTGGTTTTGCTTTCTTCTTACCTACCTAGTATTTTCATTTCCACAACCACTTTTCCTCACACATAAATTTCAGAAATTCTGTACATTACAAGATTTCTATCAACCAAACACTTAAAATATCAACTGCGAACTTTACACATACACCCACCTGGGCATACTTTGTTCTTCTCAGTTAGAGAATTCACACAATTCTATTGCCATTTCACTCTTGTACCCCGCGCGCTTAACCATCAATTTCCAAATACACAACACCGCCTCTTCATTTCTACGCATGTTTGCGAATTTTTACTGTTTTACAAGTGCAATCAATTGTACTCCTTATTAAATTACACTACGCACTTACATATTACTTGTCGTTTGTCATATTCAAAATGGCGAACCAATCGAAGTTGAGGCTGATAACCTCCACAGAGCGAGACGAAGCTTTCGAGAAGGCTCGTCTCGATAAAATCACAGCTATTGCGCACGCAAACTACCTATCATTCAGAAAGGAGATGATTGAGATGACCGGAGAAGCCACTGGCCTTGGATCATCTCGCTGGGCAGTTGGCGAGCAGAAGAATTACCAAATCGCTCCAGGTGGTCCTAGGAATCTCGACCTCGACGAGAATTCTTTGTGTAGGCATAAACCTCCATCATCAAAGATGAATACTTCGCCAAATAATGGCGACTGGACATCTAAGCTCGGAAAGCTTGGTGGCTTACAGAATTCTCGCTGTAAGTTCTCCTTCCTACATCATGTCTTTCGCTTGCTAATTATATTAGTTTCTCCTAAAATTTACGGCAATGCCACTTATCAATTCAACTCTCGAAGCAGTTCCGGACAGAGTACCCTCAAAGCAAATGCTACTGTCTTCACGCCAACCAAGGCAAAGAGCAGATCTTCTTCCATTTGTGGATCGGCTCAGTTGTTTACTCCTAAATCTCAGGCATCACCTTCCAATGGTGGAGGAGTTTCCATGATCTCAGTGAGTACTCTCATTCCGTTTCTTGTTTCAATTGCTGACTGTATTCTCAAGTCTCCTACCGCTGTTGTCAAAGATGTCGCCGCTAAGAAGCCAAACCATCAGAAGGCATTTGAACAAATGCTTCTTGCTGATTATCAAAAGCGAATGGACAAGTTCCAAACTGTCACCCCAACAAAAACCGACAGTGCTAATGAAGCTATTGTAGTTGCAGTCTCGGTAAGCTTCTTTCTCTAATCACCGATATACGTTGCTAACTATATGCCCTCAAGTCCCCTGCTGTCATCATGGAGAACAAAGTTGGACCAGTCATTTCCGCCGCATCAAACGCTGTTGGCAGTGGAAATATTGCCATCGCAATTCAAGAGCGTTCGGTCGTTTCCAAGGCCAGCTCTATCATTGAGGAGAAGTCCATCGACATGGCAGTCATCACCAAGGTCGGCAGTACTGCACCCAGCGAGACGAGTTCATCAAGTACATCATCCCAAGCAATCTCCGACGCTCCTTCCATCATGAAAGAAAATGAATTTATGGCAATGTTGGTAAAAGCTCAAGCAGAGAAAATTGCGAAGCGATCATCTATCTCAGCTTCTTCTACTCGAGCAGCTTCCGTTGCTCCTGTTGCAGAACCTTCTATTGCAGAACCTTCTGTTACTTCTATTGCAGTTGCTTCCATCTCAGCTTCTTCTATTCCGGCTGCTATCCCGGCTTTATCTTTGCCAAGATCCCGAGATGCTATTGATGCAGATACCGAACTACAATTACCAACTGCTCCTAGCCAACCAGTTATCGCTGGTCCTTCCTTGATGAAGGAAAATGAGTTTATGGCCATGTTGATTAAGAGAGAACAAGAGAAGGCGTTGAAGAGAAAGTCTATCCTTGCTTCCGCGCCAGCGATCAAAAATCAAGATCTTAAAGGTACACATCACTTCTAGAACCAAACACTTAGTCAAAAAAATACTAGTCTTTTCAAAACTAAGCATTTGAATTCAAATTATTTCAAAATTTGAAAGCTGATAAATTTTTCCAATAGTGAATATCCAACTAGCGGGATCTGACTTCTCTTACCCACCATCCCAAAATCCCACAAACAAAGTTATCTCCAAAACAAACAATATTGTTAAGCACAAGCAAGGTAAGTCAGATCGTTCACTGGCCTCAAGTCTCCCCAACAGTCACTGATAAATTTCTGCAGAAGCACCCATCATGGATAAATCGATCTCTGCGACCCAAACAAAAACTCCATTTCCCACAATGTCGAACAAGCCTCTCATCCCGGCGCCAATTAACAAGGTGAGCGACCAGACATACTATCATCTATTGCCTTCGACTATTACGCAAGATTCATTCTCCGATCTTATGGCTCATTTCTCAAATTTACTTTTATCCCCACAATCGACGCGTCTTCATGTGAGAATACTGCTAACATGTACTCTCGCAGTGGACCACTGCTAAATTGACCCAAGGAAAGGCTCTAAGCAAGGCAGATGAAGACTTTCAGACTTTCCTCACGAACAAGACGGCTGCGGCTGCGGCTGCAAATGCGGCGCGAACACAAGAACAAATTGTTACCAAGCCTTTGTCACCAAAGAAAAGCATAGCAAAGCCAACGCAAGCCGAAGTCAATGCAGAAAAGCTCAAGTTAGCTGCTGGTCAAGCCGATTTCAACGCACTTCTTACTCGTCGCTTCGCAAATACTCCGACCTCTCCACCACCTAAACAACCTATGGACAAGACCAGTTCGCAAGGGTTTAAACTCAATAGCAATGTGGCAGTCTTCACTATGCCTGAAGTTGCCATGAAAGATGGCCAAGCCATTCTTTCGGAGTTGAAGGCAGCAAGCAAGGACTTTGTCACAAATGCTCCGATCATCAAGAAGGAGAATGATATCAGTACAAATCCTTTTAACGAGAAGGTCACAAACGCCTTGAACACGGTCTATAAGAAGCCTGCAGATCCTGCTGGTAATATAGCTGCTTTTAAAGGCGAGTCATCTCAAGACAAGATTTCTCATGTTGCTGTTCACGGCTTTACACCAAATGAGAAGGAGAATGCCATTCACACTGACACAAAAGTCGACAATCCGTTCAATGATACGCTCTTGGACAAGAAGAATCAAGCAGGCAGCTTAGTTTCTTCGCCTCCATTCTGGTCAATCTCTAGCAGTATTGATATTGGTGATAAGATGGACAATACCTTCGTTGATCCAAACTTCAAAGAAGCTGTTCGTGTAACTGAAACACAGGATGCCAATCAAATCTTGTGTGATTGGAATGGCAGCTGGTGTGCGCCACCAATTTGGGAGGAACGTGGAAGTTTTGACTCAGATTACATTCCCTCTTATATTCGCGAGTGGTCTGCTGCGGTCAGCCCTGTACGCCCAGTTACAATTACTGTCGACACCTCTGCTGAAGGTTTCATATCTGGCGAAGAACTTGTGAATAATGTCATCCTTTCCAAGGCACCCAAGCATGAGCCTACAATTCCAGGTAACTCAACCCAATTCATACTCCACGTCATTTTCTCATAAGCTAACTTGCTCACCAGACACTTCGGATCCTTCTGTTGAAGACAAGAGAGTCAATCAAACTTCTGGTAAGGAGGCAGCAGCTTACCTCAAGAAATATGAAAAGGTCCAAGAGGCACGAGAATACACGATCATCACAAACAATGCTTACGATCAAGAGCTCTTGGCAAGAGAGCCTGCGCCACATCCATACGCTCCTAAGATCGAGATTTATCTACGACCTGCCAACGTAGCTGATGCCAAGCAAATATTGCAGATCTACAACCATTACATCACCGAATCCTACATCCCAGAGGATCAAGAACCCCTCACTGAGAGTGACATTCTGTATCTCCTCGATGCTACTAAGAAAGACAAGACACCTTTCGTCGTTGCTGTCAAAGGTCGTGTTCCAGCACAATCCACCAATCCAAAGATCAAGACCAAAGTGCCACAGTATGAGAACATCATTAGCTTTGGATACACCGAGATGCGTGGTTGTGGAATCGCTGGAAAAGCTAACGGTCGATCTAGATACACACACAATCTACATTTCTTTGTTCACCATGACTACACTCGCAAAGGTGTTGGTAGCTGTGTTCTAGATCGACTTCTTCAAGTTTCAAGCCGTGGTTGGACTGCTCATGATGGGTATGACTGGCTTAACACTGACAAAGATTTTGCCTATGAAAATGGCTGTGGTGCCCGCTGTCATCAAATGTTGATTGAGGTTCCTGTTCTTGCAAAGAATGACCCAACTTACGAATGGAAAAAGGAGTTCTTGCGCAAGTTCTGGTTCAGGGAGGAGTTTCGACTCAAATCTATTGGCCGAACCAGTATAGCACAAGGTGAAGGAAAGTGGCTCGACGTTGTACACTTCCAAAAGGAACTTGAACATGAAGCCGAGTTTACACCTTTCGTCTAACTTTTTTGATCACACATGCCCAGGCATAAGATAGATCAACATAGTGTCGATTTCGAATATTCCCTTGCTTTTCTTTATTTTTCAATCTCAATATGTCATCCCTACAGCTACCACTGTTCTGAAGGACGTTCATGGTTGGTTGATTCTAGTTTATGGTGGTTTTTTACTTTTGAAACCCGGTGATCTAGGGATTGGCTCTGGATTGAATTTGAAGCTTTAATGGTGGATTGAGATTTGCGATAGTTTCTGGTAACTATCAGCGTACCAAACGGTACCTCAGTACTCAAAAGACTTTTCAGTTTGCGAATTGCACCTGCATCTGACGAAGCTCCTAAAATGTACTTTGGGTTGCGAAATAAATAGAAATAAAACAACATTAAATGAAAACATTTGCTTCCAAGATTGATTGTGATTTCCAAGGTTTCCTCATAATACCTAACGAAGTATAAGTTATGAAAAAAATTGTGACCCAAATTTATGCAGATCACCACGGCTAGCCAATCTCATCAATAAGAAAGATTCTGCCAGAGCGGTAAATACACTCTCCAACTTTTTTTCTCCAACGATCAAAAATCTCAAGACAGCATAAACTAAACATGGCACCCAAACGTAATCGCGACGATGACTTTGTTCTCACACTATCAGATAACGAAGACGAAGACCTCAACAACGTTGTTGAAGAAGAATTGCCTTTAGATCCTTCCTCAAACAAAAAACGCAAACGCAACAATGATACTACTTCTGCCAAAAAGTCCAAGAAATCAAAGAAAAAGTCCGATGATGAAGCTGTGGAAGAAGAGGGAATATGGGGAATTAAGGATGAAGATGATGGGGCTATGGATTCCGATTTTGAATTTGCATTGGAAGCAGACGGAATGGGTGGCGCTGATTTAGAGGAATTTGAGGGCTGGGGATTCGACGGTGCGAAGAAGGGACTCAATGGAGGTGACAAAAAGGCAGTGGATATTGATGAGATCATTGCACGAAGAAGAGAAAAGAAAAAGACTGCAGGAAAGAAGGGAGATACAGAGGACGAAGTAATGGCAGAACAAGAAGATATCGTAGCTTCGGACGAAGAACAAGATGCGCCGGAGGGTATAGACTTCGAGGACGAGGAAGATGAATTCATGGCCGAAGATGGATTTGGAATGGGTGCTGGATCTGCGGACGAGTCTGGGGCAGAGGAGGATTCTGAGGCATCGGATAACGAAGAGGCGGGCGAGGAAGATGATTCCGATAATGATTCCGTCGCATCACCGGCACCGCATCCAGATGATGCTGCTTCTGAGGCTTCCGACGACGACGAGGATATGGACGAAGACCCAGAAGAAGCTGCTAAACGAGAGGCATTCTTCGCTCCTGAAGAAAAGCCTGTCAAAGGTGCTAAGGCTGAGCTCAATTCGACATTTCAAAGCATGTCTTTATCTCGACCAATTCTTCGAGGTCTTGCCGCAGTTGGTTTCACACAACCTACACCAATTCAATCGAAAACTATACCTGTTGCCCTGCTTGGCAAAGATGTTGTTGGTGGAGCTGTTACTGGTTCCGGAAAGACTGCAGCATTTATTGTTCCAGTTCTTGAACGTCTTCTATACAGACCAAAGAAAGTACCAACTAGTAGAGTGGCTATTCTTATGCCAACTCGTGAGTTGGCAATTCAATGTCACGCAGTTGCTACGAAACTTGCAAGTCACACTGATATCAAATTCTGTTTGGCAGTTGGAGGTCTCAGTTTGAAAGTTCAAGAAGCCGAGTTACGTCTTCGTCCAGATGTCATTATTGCTACACCGGGTCGTTTCATTGATCATATGCGTAACTCCCCAAGTTTTACTGTCGATACTTTGGAGATTCTCGTTCTTGATGAAGCCGATCGAATGCTTGAAGCCGGTTTCGCTGATGAATTGAATGAGATTTTGACCACTATTCCCAAGTCCAGACAGACTATGCTCTTTTCCGCAACAATGTCTTCATCCGTTGATAACCTGATTCGTGTTGGTCTCAACAGACCTGTACGATTACTCGTTGACTCTCAAAAGTCCACTGCGGGTACTTTGATACAAGAATTCATTCGTCTTCGTCCAGGAAGGGAAGGAAAACGTATGGGTTATCTTTTGTACCTTTGCGCAAATGTCTACACCGATCGAGTCATTGTTTTCTTTAGACAGAAGAAAGAAGCTCATAGAGCACGTATTATCTTTGGATTGTCTGGTCTCAAGGCTACTGAATTGCATGGTAGCATGAGTCAAGAACAGGTATTTTTTCTCCATCCCCTAAATACATCGTTGTCTAACAAATTTAGCGTATCAAAAGTGTAGAAGCATTCCGTGATGGAAAAGCTTCCTTCCTCCTCGCTACCGATCTCGCCTCCCGTGGTCTCGATATCAAAGGTGTCGATACAGTAATCAACTACGAAGCCCCTCAATCCCACGATATCTATCTCCATCGTGTTGGACGTACAGCTCGTGCTGGTCGTTCCGGACGAGCTTGCACCATTGCTGCAGAACCAGATCGTAAAGTTGTTAAAGCAGCTGTTAAAGCTAGTCGTACACAAGGAGCCAAGGTCGTCAGTCGAGTAATTGAAGCTAGCGAGGCGGATAGCTGGAGTGAGAAGGTTGATGAGATGGCGGATGAAATTGAGGAAATTTTGAAGGAAGAGAAAGAGGATAAGATTTTGGCTCAGGCGGAAATGGAGGTTCGAAAGGGACAAAATTTTATGGATCATGAAGCGGAGATTAAGGGAAGACCTAAGAGAACATGGTTTGAGAGTGAGAAGGAGAAATTGGCGGCGAAGAAGTTGGGTATGGAGGAACTCAATGGGGTTGTGGGGGGAAAGAAAAAGGGCAAGTTGAGTAATAAGGATAAGAAGAAATTGGATGATAAGGGGGAGAGATTGGAGGGTAGGGTTTGGAAGAAGGGTAGGCAGGAGAGGGATGGGAAGGGTGTTTTGGCAAAGGAAAAGGGGAAGAAGAAGGTTAAGGGGGGGAAACCAAGTGTATCGCGTGGAAAGAAACCGATGAAGTCGGTGAGGACGGGGGGTTCTAAGAGGAGATGAATGGTAGATGGATTGAGATTATTTTGATGGGTGGTGGTTGGGGGGGAACATAAAAGTTGTGATACCAATTCATTGTTTTGTTGTTTGTGTTTGTGTATGTGTATGAGTATGAGTATAAGATATGAATGTTCGATGAGGACTTGTCTTTTTATCTCTTCTTGTTTGCTGTGGTGTGGGATGGAATATTTATTCTATATTAGATTCGTGTATAAGTATATATATGAATCGTTTATTCACTTTATACCCCGGGGTGTTCATTCATCTATTGAATATATTACTTTAGAATGGTATATTAATCTAATTTATCTTATCTATCTTATTGTATTAGTCTATTCATCTTATGCCATCTCATAACGCATTCTTCCTCCTTAGTCTCCTTCGTCCTTGTTCTCTTCTTCTGCATCCCCTTTAAATCTTACTTTTCGCTTTAATTTTTAATTTTTAATCTTCAATCTTCAATCTTCAATCTTCAATCTTCAATCTTCAATCTTTACTTGACTTTCCTCTTTACTTCTTATTCCTCGGATTCATTTTTATATTTATATTTATATTTATATTTATATTTATATTTATATTTATATTTATATTTATATTTATATTCATTGAACATCTTATATTGAACATCTTATATTGTACATCTTATATTGTACATCTTATATTGTACATCTTATATTGTACATCTTATATTGTACATCTTATATTGTACATCTTATATTGTACATCTTATATTGTACATCTTATTAAAGTATAATATAGAACTATAGTATACAAATACATTATATAACTAAAACACTACACTCCATCTCACTCCAATTCATACAATGATCAATCGACTCGCCTACTCTTTACTTGATACATTTTCGCTTATATCCCTCCCTCTTCCATTTATATCCCTCCCTCTTTCATCATAACCCTCCCTCTTTCATTATATCCCTCCCTCTTCCATCATATCCCTCCCTCTTCCATTATATCCCTCCCTCTTCTATTATATCCCTCCCTCTTCCATCATATCCCTCCCTCTTCCATCATATCCCTCCCTCTTCCATCATATCCCTCCCACCCCGACCATTTCCATCTCCAGAAACATTATATCCAGAAACATTATATCCAGAAACATTTTATCCAGAAACATTATATCCAAAATCCATAATATTTATACCACTCATACCACCCCTATAGTTGTATTTGTATATATACTTTATCTCTTTCTATATCTTCTCTATACCTCTTCATACCCCCTCTTAAACAATTATATCTACTCGAGTATATTTATATTTCTATAAAGTGTACCTTCGCCTTCGCCCTCGCTCTCATTCTCGCTTTCGCTCTTGCTCTCGCTCTCGATGGGAGATACGGGGTGGTTTATTCCTGCTGCGGTTGCTGTTGCTGTTGCTGTTATTTCTGCTGTTAGTGTAGTTGTGTTTGTATTTAGATGGGTATTTGAATGGGTGTTTGAATGAGTATTTGCATGGTTATTTGAATGAGTATTTGCATGAGTTGATGAGAGGGGTGAGGATGAGATTGTTGTGGGGGTTTATTGGGGTGGAGAGGGATGGTATACCTAGTAGTATATATTGTTTTGGGAGATTGGAAATGGGGAGGTGAGGTAATGAGAGGTAATGAGAGGTAATGAGAGGTGATGAGAGAAAAGTCGAGTATGTAAAGATGAGATACCTAGGTACCTAGTAGGTATATATATATCCATATTCCCAGATTTCAAAAACTACTTTCAATGTACGAGTACACACACTATAAGTGCATCGAATCTTCCTCTATTGACGCCGTAAAGGATAGAGCATAGAGCACGGAGCACAGAGCACAGAGCACAGAGCGTTCTGTATATTCATCTATATATAGTCTCTAGGTAGTCTTCCAACAAAAGGTACCAAAGATACTTCTCAAGAACCATGGAGACTTTTATAAACATCTTTAGATTGTAAAGGATTTGCTCAGAGTTTTAGAAAGAATAAACCGAATGTGAATGATACATGAAAAGAAAATGGTTTCAATCATCGTACAGTCTTTGTAAAATGCGTGTTGGGATATACTGGTGAAGATACTTATTTTCATTGGCTTTTTACGGATTTTTATGGTTGGTACTTGATCTGCTGTATTCATCCAGTAAAATGTCATCTCCAGTGATATCTAACAGCGCCTTGGATGCCTGGAATCCTTACGGTTGTGAGGATGTTGATCTTGATCTTTCTTCTTTCCATGCTTTGTGAGGCTCATACTTGGTGTTGGGGATGCTTGATGGTAAATATCTTGGAGACATTGAACAAAACATTGAAGAACGCAGAGGTTATACAGACCAACCCATCAACACCCCATCAACACCCCCCCAACCCCTTCGCCAAAGTCCGCGCCCTAAGCGCCCTCCTCTGCGCCCCCTCACTCCCCAACCCGCACCCCCTCAAAAACGCCACCCTCATCGCCACCCCCACATAAACGAACCCAACATTCGCCCAGGCCCATCGATTCCACCCCAAGATATTCCAATAAATCTCCCAGCCCAGTTCCTGCACGCTATACAGATGGCCCAAGTCGGCGATTAGGAGTGCAAAGAGCATGGTTTTCCAGACGTGGAGATCCGAGGTGCGGCGGAGGATGAGGGCTTCGGTGAGTGCGGTGAAGAGGTGGAGGTTGCGGAGTTGGGTGTGGGTGATGGTGATGTGGGTGGTGAGGGGGTGGGGG
>NGKG01000029.1:292984-310680 GCA_002162505.1 Myriosclerotinia scirpicola | reverse complement strand
GTTTGTCTTTCCTTTCAAATGACCTCGGGATTTTAAGTGTATAGTATGGTATGGTATGATATAGCATAGATATATAGACGGTTTCCTTATAGCTATCTCGGTCTGTTATATATATTAACGCTCAAATGCTCAAATGTTCATGAAGTTGCTATGAAGTTATGAACGCCTGAATTCTTATAAACTTTAGGTATGGCTTTTTGTTTCGGTTTTCGAAATGGTAATGGAAGCGCAGGAATTAGGGACGATGTGGGGATGATGTGAGGATTTGGAGATTTTATGGGATGTGTTTGTATTGGAGAATCGAGATGTATTGGAGATTGTATAGGATATGTTGGAGATGTATATTGGAGATGTATACTGTAAATACATACTGTAGATTATCTATATTATATACAACAATAACCCCAGTCCAATTATCATAGTAACTATTATACACCAGTGGTCGTTCTAGGCTTTAGAAGGGAGGGAGTACGCTATTATCTGTATTGTGAAAAGAACCTTAGTCTTTGGATATTTGTAGCCGCTATTCTTGGAGAATGGTTCTCGTTTAATGGAAATATAAAGGGTGAGATACTGATGGTCGGCCTCCACGGCAGTGGCCCCCGGAGGGCTAGCGGAGCGTTATGGTGTGAGGTTGGGGTTGGGGTTGGGGTTGGGATTGGGGGTGAATGAGTATTAGGGGGGTAAGGCTTGGAAGAATAATATGATGGTATTGTAGGGTAGGGTAGGGTAGGGTAGGGTAGGGTAGGGTAGGGGTGGATTGGAAATTTGTATTTGGGGATTTTGATAGGTATTAGGTAGCGAATACAATTTGGAGGAAGGTTGAAATATCGACGAATTCAGGTATGGGTCCTATGGGATGAGTTGGATGAGTTGAATGGAATAGAAGTCTATCCTCAATGGTTTCATTGTCACTGGTAGTGGTAGATAAAAAAAATGGAACATTTGACTAATTTTTGGGCTAAAGATAGATGAAAGATGAATGATTTGGCTCTTGGGTGAACGTTATACAATATAATTAACCGAAGAGAAGAGAAGAGAATAATACCCCTAATACACCACATACTACAGCTTGCGGTTCTGGAATCTCTGGCCGGCATATTGGATGGTACCCACTAGAAAATCGAATCGATTTAAGGCCAAACAGTACGTCTATAACTTTCTTTAGTATAAGGCAAAGGCTCAAAGGTCCGAGACCTGGATTTCAAGAGCAGGAACACTTACTAGTAAGCCAAACTATAAGAGAGAGAGAGAGAGAAAACACGCAATATAGTCCATCTATTCAAGCCCACTTATTTACTTGTTCAGATTTCCAGCATCATGACCCAGTTTCAGTCACTTGTTGAGTTCGAATTCAATTTCAGGTGTCAGAAAGAGAGAAGAGAATAAAATAAGGTACGATTAAGGGCTATTGAGCATGCTGTAAGAAGCTTAACTTATACACCAAGCCAGAAGTTCGGGGCAGCAATTGACGGAAATTTCAAATTTCTCTCGGGGTTGAGGAGGAATTCAGCTCACTAACTTCTAAGCTGGTTCAAGCGCGACTTGTGCTCACTGATTGCAAATAAATCGGCTTGAATGACAATAGAAAAATAATAAAAAGAATGGGAACTCGAATCAGGTATGTTTTTCCTCATAGGATTGGGGTAATGCAACGAGTGTGCTTCTCAGAACACCATATTATCGACGTCGCCCAATTATTAATGCCCGGGATACTTCAAGGCTCAAGCAAAAACATTCGATCCATAACGCAGCAAATTCGGGTGTGTAATGAAGTTCAAGATACTCAATATGTTATGGTTTAGCAACGTCAGAAAATGGTCAATGGTGCATCTGCAATAGGAACAGCATTTTTACCTCGGGGAACTGGGATCTTAGATTCTTCTTCTTGGGTGATATATGAGATCATCCCAGTGCAGCATCATCAGTATCTAATGACACCCTAATCTTGCCGGTAAATGTAGCAACTTCAAGTTTTGCGGACGTGAACAACTTCAAGATTTAGCGATAGGCATTGAGGAGAATCGGAAGTTGGGAGACGTTTATGGATTTCGTGGTTGCTTCGGGGGATTATTCACTTTGTTTATGTCATAATGAGCATATTTTGATCTACATGGGATATGGCAAGCTTAGGAGGGGAAGTTAATTTCCATATATATCTTGGTATATCAAAAATTTATGACGCACCGTCCTGTTGGGAAACATCGCAACTCAAAACATTCAATCGACGTCCCAACATAGAGATAACAAGAGGTTGGGATTGTAAATAGTGTAAATAAGTTACGTTTAGCACATCAATCGCGATGTCAGATGTAGGACCGGTAAGTTTTGAGTTTGCACCGGCTCATATTATTAGTCGGATTCGGGTGTTAGTGGCATTTACGCTTCTTGACATGTGGGTACTTTAGACTAGTAGAACATCCACATCAGGAATATCAGCAATGTAAACAATACTAACAACAACAAACAACCTGGAGTTTACTCATTTTCTCCAATAAACTTTGACTATACCCCATTATAACTGTCGAAGTGAACTTCCAGGCTATATCCAGCTAGTGGCAGAGAGACAAATCTTTCACTTGTCAATATAGAGTGGTCTAGCCAGGCGGGGAGACTTGAAATAGCTGCCATTGTCCTTGGAAAGATACCAGTAATGACAATTGACAGCTTGGTTTGCAATTGCAACCTCAATAACGATGACATACCCAGCTTTAGTGGATGGACTACCTTCGCAGGTATTTGTATAGGGTTATGCTTCTCCTTCCTACTTTCTTTGCATCAACTATCACCCTTCAAACCCACATCTTCAATTAATTTAACGAAGAAAAGATGCGTTTTTCATACACGTTCGCCCTTTTGTTGGCGCCTCTCGCACTTGCGAGTCCCTTTCCAAGCCCTGCTCCAAGCCCTTCTCCAAGCCCAGATTCTCTCTCAATCAATCAGCGTGATGTCTCTGCTGCCATTGAAGCAAGACAACAACCTGTCAGTCAACGAATCAACACCCTTGTAGAAGATGGTCAAAAAGTCAAAGTGATGTTCCAAAAATACGAGGGCGGAATCATGGATTCCATCAGTCTATACAGACAATTCAAGCGTTGCTACAAGTCAGTTCAACAAGCCGAGAAGGCTGCAAAAGAATCGGGACCTTTTGGTGATGAGGAGAGTGGAAAGGTCAAAGAAGCTTTGGAACGCCTTACACCTGAATTTGTAGCGGTTTCAAAAGCTGTTCAAGATAAGGTAAATTTTCTCTTTTCCCTTTATGATATCTTTTTGCTTCGAAAATGGCGTGGTTCAATATTGGGTGTGATGGCTATCTGGACCTGTACTGATGAATTCAATAGGAAAAAATGATTACCGGTACAAGATACAACTCTTACTTTGTTACGGAAATCCGCAAATTGCAAGTCAATGTCAAGACTTTCTATACAGAATGTCAGATAAAAGCCATCGCAACTCATCAACCAAGAATCAAGGCACTTGCGAGTGAAGCAGATGATCAGTTCGTTAAAGCTTTGGATGAACTTACGGGAAGATCCAAAGCCCAAAGATCTCTTGAAACCAGATCGGATGAAAAAGAATTTGAAGCTCCTGTCGAGCATTTCGAATTCCCAGGTTTTCCAGATTTCCCTACTCCAAGCGAGTTCCCAGGTCTCCCAGATTTCAATATCCCAAAAGGATTCCCAGGATTCCCTAGTCGTAAAAGATCTCTTGAATCCAGATCTGATGAGGGGGATTTTAAAGAGCCAATGGAACGTTTCCATATGCCATGGGCTAATAAGCGCAGCGAATTTAGCTTCGATAACCTCCCTTCCTTATTCGAGAGCTTTCTAACTAGCTCTGACGAATTGGGTGATGATGAGGCCATGTTCCTTCCCATGAAAACCGGATTTTCAGTCGAGAAGGGCATGGAGATTCTCCAGAATTTAGTGGAGATGGTTGAATCTCAGACATCTGGAGATTCAGGCTCTCAGGATGAGAGTTCGGCTCTCCTTCGGGCATTCATGGATCAAATCATGAGTCTTGGTGATGCGAAGACAGGTCTTGGAATGTATTAGGAGAGGTCGAGATTTAGAAGAAGAGTATATGGCTGACCATAGGTGGATTTAACGGTATTGGATTAGATATTTGAATTAAACGTGTCAAAAGATTGCTTATAGGTTGAGTCAGGATGGAAAAAAGGCGGGCGAAACATGGTCAGGTTATTTTGGAGGCTATCATGACTTGTTCTTTGGACAATTCTTCTAACAAGGGGTTCGGGATTGGTTATCAGGGATATCTCAGTTCATTCTAGAGGTTGGATACTGTAACTAATAATGATAATGTCTTAAATACCTAGGTATGGAGGAGTTACATTTTAATAGTATATTTTGTATGCAATTGCATGACTTTGGTGTATTCTGAAAATGTGCAGACTTGATTCATGAAATAAGACGTAAAATATGTTTCTTCGCTGTGACTGACCAAACTGATGGAAAGAACTAGAATATACGTAGTACATGAGGGCTTTGATTCACATGATGTGAATCACATGCAATAAGATATATAAGATATAGAAAATTCCTCCTCCCTTTAGCTGAACAAACTGACCACACTGATGGAAAGAAGTCAAATACGTAAAATATGAGGCCTAAATTGGTTCATTGATGAAAGAAGTAACATACTTTGGGGGAGAAAATAAGAAATAGATCTCCTTGGATTTTGGCATGAGATATTTATGCTTCTCTCTCCAGAAGGAGAACAGCCATACAACATATGCCAAGAAATAATGTGATGTAATCCATAAGGGATTTCTCAAATACCACCAGACATATTATTGTCTTTATACCTACCTAGGTACTCGTAGATGTTTCTGATATCAATGATCAGATAATATCAATGATCAGATAATATCAATGATCAGATAATATCTGTAGATTTTAGACATACTTGTCATTCGGTTATTTTTTGAAGAATATACCGTGATTAGGTAAGCTTTAACTACCTGGCATTATCTCCCAAAAGACCTGGACACTCACAACAAACGCCTTAAAATACATTCTCTTAACTTACAAGTCGAGATCTTTCGATTTCCTTTACCCTCTTGTTTCCTACTAATCAGGGATCGCCTAGCATCTGGGTATTTGCCACTTCGCCCCAAACCTTTTTCCTCTATCCCACATTCCTACACTTGGATATCAAATACACAAAGTACCCAGGTTCAAGGGTTGCGCACGATGGATATCGAAGCTTTGAAGGAGCAATGGAGTGAAGTAGAGGATCGTGATGGAGTCCGACTCAGTTGGAATGTCTTTCCAAGCTCTCGCATGGTTAGTCAAGTAGAATCTACTTCGCGGGGTATACCAACTTATATATCATAGGAAGCCTCGAGGCTCGTTGTCCCTATCGGCGCACTTTATACCCCTCTTAAAGAGAAGCCGGATACACCACTTCTACAATTTGAACCAGTTATCTGCAAGCAGCCATGTAGATCAGTGTTAAATCCCTTCTGGTAAGTCTGTTATTAGCAGTACATTTTCGAATTGAGCTCATTGTCAATAGTCAAGTAGATGTCAGGGCACGCCTCTGGATTTGTCCATTCTGCCTTTCTCGAAACCCTCTCCCACCTCATTACAAAGACATAACTGCCAATGCGATACCCCCCGAACTCCATCCTTCGAATACCACAATCGAGTACAGACTTTCCCGACCAGCCCCAAGTCCTCCTATTTTCCTTTATGTCGTGGATACGTGTCAAGAGGAGGACAGTCTATCTGCGCTGAAGGAATCTCTTGTTATGAGCTTGAGTCTTCTGCCAGAAAATGCATTGGTTGGCTTGGTCACATTTGGAACTATGGTATAAATATCCTCGCAACCCAAATTTCTTTCTCATACTAATTCTCTGATTCCTAGGCGCAAGTACATGAAATCGGCTATACCGAATGTCCAAAATCATATGTATTTAGAGGCAGCAAGGACTATACAGCGAAGCAGATTCAAGAGATGCTTGGTCTTTCGGCAGCTGGATTGAGGCCTGGAATGCAACAACCACAACCTGGTAGACCTATGCCCCCAATGGGACCTGCCGCTCGATTCTTGCTCCCAGTCCAGCAATGCGAATTTCAGCTTACGAAAGCTCTCGAGCAATTACAAAAGGATCCATGGCCGGTCGCAAACGATAGAAGAAATCTAAGATGTACTGGTGTGGCTTTGAGTGTGGCGGTTGGACTATTGGAGACTTCATTCCAAAATGCTGGTGGTCGCATTATGCTCTTCGCGGGTGGACCTGCTACTGAGGGTCCAGGTTTAGTTGTCGGTCCTGAATTGAGGGAGCCAATTAGATCTCATCATGACATCGACAGAGACAATATCAAATATTATAAGAAAGCTCTTAAGGTATGTTCTCCGATACTTTGCAGGTTCCATACTAACAAACATAGTTTTATGACAATCTTGCCAAAAGAACAGCACATAACGGACACATAATAGACATATTCGCTGGATGTTTAGATCAAGTTGGTCTCCTAGAGATGAAGGGTCTCTCAAATTCGACTGGTGGTCATATGATCCTGACTGATAGTTTCACATCCTCTATGTTCAAACAGTCATTCGTTCGTGTCTTTGAGAAAGACGGCGATGATAATCTACTAATGGGATTCAATGCCTCTTTGGAAGTCTTGACTACGAAGGAATTGAAGGTTACTGGTTTGATCGGTCATGCGGTCTCTATGAACAAGAAGTCTACATCCGTGGGAGAAACAGAGTGCGGTATTGGCAATACTTGTTCATGGAAGATGTGTGGTATCGACCCCAACTCTAGTTACGGAATTTACTTCGAAATTGCTGGTCAAGCTGGTCCAGCCCAACATCAACAAGCCCAAGCAAAAGGAATGATGCAATTCCTCACATACTATCAACATTCCTCGGGCCAATTTCACCTCCGTGTCACGACAATCTCTCGCAACTTGAGTGGACCAGCTGGCGACCCAGCCATTGCACAATCTTTCGATCAAGAAGCCGCCGCCGTTTTGATGTCTAGAATCGCCGTATTTAAAGCCGAAGTTGATGATGGACCAGACGTTTTGAGGTGGGTGGATAGAATGCTTATCCGCCTCTGTTCAAGATTCGCCGATTATCGAAAGGACGATCCATCATCTTTCCGACTCGAAAAGAACTTTACTCTTTACCCTCAATTCATGTTCCATCTCAGGAGAAGTCAGTTCTTGCAAGTATTTAATAACTCGCCAGATGAGACAGCATTTTATAGACATGTACTTAATCATGAGGATGTCAGCAACTCCTTGATCATGATACAACCGACTTTGGACTCCTACACATTCGATCAAGATGGTAGCCAACCTGTTCTACTCGATTCTACTTCCATCCAACCAACTCACATTCTTCTTTTGGATACTTTCTTCCACATTCTGATATTTCACGGAGAGACTGTTGCAGAATGGAGGAAAGCAGGATATCAGGATCAAGAAGGTTATGAGAATTTCGCATCACTTCTGGAACAACCAAAAGAGGATGCTAGAGTACGCCTTCCAATCACATGAATTTAAACATACAGTATACTGACCGAGTTAGGATTTGATTACCGACCGATTCCCTTTGCCACGTTTCATCGTTTGTGATGCTGGTGGTTCTCAAGCACGTTTCTTGTTATCTAAACTCAACCCATCTACTACACATACGACTGGTGCATATGGTGGAGTGGGTGCACAAACTGCACAGACAATCTTTACTGATGATGTCTCTTTGCAAACTTTCATGGATCATCTCATGAAGTAAGTTATTTCACTCTAATTTACATCTCAAGGAGCACAAAACTAACCACTTTTCCTAACACAGGTTGGCTGTAAGTGGAACGAATTGATGATGAGTAATTCTACCAAAAAGAACTGGAGGCTGGGCATTTGGAGCGTTGGTGGCGTAGTTTTGCGATGAGATTTTTGCCAAAATTTCATTGACTTGATTGCGATGTTGACTACTAGGTATACAATAATAGTTATTAGATCACTCAATTCATGGTTCAATAGTGATAGTGATACTTGAATGACTCGGGAAGTGACTGTTTGATATTTTTTTGATTTTGATACCATTCTTATAGGTAATCTTTGACATTTTGATTTTCTAGCCATCCAGCCCAGCCATAGCCATAGCCATAGCCATCCATTCAACCAATCAACCAATCAATCATCCAAGCCAACATTAGCTCAATTTAATTTAAACAGCCTTTCAACTTTCAAGAAGGTTGTTGAACCCCGCTATTTGCCCGTATCCAAAATAAGGCACAAACTCTTGATCAAGGCCGCTAGTCATATCTCAAAATGGTCTAGTTAGTTTAACCGAATCTCCCACACAGCTTGATTTTGAGAATTTCGAACTGAAATTTTGATCTTAACAGAATCAATCGTCGACACCATTCCCACCAAACCGATTCCATTCCATAGTCACCATGCGTAAGCGCTCAGTATATTACTTTTACAATAATCTATTGTAGCTAACAAGTTCAATTTAGCTCCAAAGTTGGACCCCAATGAGATTAAGATCATGTACGTTACCCTCAAGGAAAAAAGATACCAAAAATTATCTCCAGCGACAACAAAATACGAAATACGAAATGCGAACCTTCCGACATTCAATCATAGTTATACCATCGAAACATGCTAACGTCAATCTAATAGCCACCTGAGAGCCACTGGTGGTGAAGTCGGTGCTTCCTCAGCATTGGCCCCAAAGATTGGTCCTCTTGGTTTGTCACCAAAGAAGGTCGGAGAAGATATCGCAAAGGCCACTGGAGACTGGGTATGCACCCCGCGCATAATAAAATAGGACAATGAAGCAAAAAACTGACGGATATATGTTATGTAGAAAGGATTGAGAGTCACCGTTAGACTCACCATCCAAAACCGTCAAGCCGCTGTTTCCGTCGTTCCTTCCGCATCTTCCCTCGTCATCAAGGCCTTGAAGGAGCCCCCCCGTGACCGTAAGAAGGAGAAGAACATTAAGCACAGCAAGTCAATTACTCTCGATGAGGTTATTGAGATCGCCAGAACTATGAGATTCAAGTCTCTCGCGAAGGAGTTGAAGGGTACCGTTAAGGAGATCTTGGGTACCGCTTTCTCCGTTGGTTGCCAGGTTGATGGAAGAAGTCCTAAGGATGTTAGCGATGATATCGAGTCTGGAGAGATCGAGAGTGAGTTCTTTATTGGAAATCTCTTGATGCTTTTACTAACCTATTTAATTAGTCCCTGAGGAATAAATCAAAAATTACTTCGTTATTCGCAATGTTTCACGGGCTACATACTTCACAATAGGCTGGGGGAGCAATGTCAAATGATTCAACAAACCAATTTGCTATCTCATATCTGGTGATTCCTCGATTTACAGTTAACTTACGCGTGAATTGATGTGAATGTCCCAATATATGAGAATGCCCAAGAAAATAAGAAGAGGATCGCCGGAAATCCATATATTCTGGATAGGGATGAGTCGATGCTGGTACTAGCCGGCAGTATCCATTTGTCAATTTCAAGGCAAATAACCTCACCTTCCCTATATGGACGACCATGGCAATATTTGTCAACTTCGGGTCCCTACTCCGAGCAATGGTTCGATCCGTGGCATCGACATACTCTTGAAGCCAAGATAGGAATTGCCCGTTTAGTCTCCACAACATATCCTTCTTCCGAAGTAGTTGTAACGGTCCATTAATTCTTGATACAACATATGGATCGATTAGTCCGGGTATTCGATACTTCGCCTTAGGTTTGTGACTGCATACTCAACTTGACAGATAGTAGTTATATGATTCGGAGTGCATATACAAAATTGGGTTGTATCATCACCTCATTGGTTTGCGCAGCAATGATCACAGCAGGGGCAGTGCATAAATGGCTGGTGATGGTGGAGGGGGTAGAGGGCATTCTACGGCCCCGAAATGCCATAGATATTTATTTTGGCCGAGTAGATTGAATGATTTTGAATGGTGATGTAACAATAGATTAAAATATTCCATTCAATCCATTCCTTTGATGGGATGTTAAAATGTTGAAAGACATATTTCATAATTGGAAGTTGGTCAAGTATAAAGAGAGGGAATTGAAATTCTAGTACAAAGGCATTTATATCTTCTACTTTCTCTAATAGGTAGATAGTGAGCGGTATATTAGAATTCTAAGTCGATAGATGTAATGGATACTGGATACTGAATACTGAATACTTGATTGAAGATTCGTATGTTACGCTTACTCCTGCTGACGCGCGCGAAGAAGGGTTTTTCATAAAGTGATAGCAAGATGTAGGTAGGTAGGTAGGTAGCTGAGGGGCGTTCGTTCCAAGCTTGCATCTTTGAATTGATTGGTTGATTTCCCTGAAAATGTCCCTT
The DNA here is from genome assembly GCA_002162505.1 of Myriosclerotinia scirpicola. Lineage (NCBI taxonomy): Eukaryota > Fungi > Ascomycota > Leotiomycetes > Helotiales > Sclerotiniaceae > Myriosclerotinia > Myriosclerotinia scirpicola. The sequence goes on along the minus strand of NGKG01000029.1, from coordinate 300,311 downwards.
GCGCTTTGCCCTCTTTTTCCAATTACTGCAGGATTACCTAGGTAGGGTCCGACACCAATCGACTCAACATGAAGCAAGCATTTCCAAAATTCAACATTTCAAGGAACCTTGGAAGCCCTGGAGGTTTAAGACAATCTATTACGAAGTAGTTACCGATATGGATATGGTTGTTTTGTATTTTGTACAATTCTTTTGTAACTACATCTCTACATCTCTACCACTCTCTAATAGGTAATCTCAACAATCAAATATCAAAAGTTATATGCATTCACCAAAGTCATTATGAATATATCAAAGGAAATGGATTACATTTATTAGTATTATTACCTACCTAGTACCTAGTACCTACCCATCCCATCGGACATTCTTTATTAATCATCCCGCTTTTCAACTTTTTCCTTGACCACATTCATTATTCATTTACCTACCTACCTATCGCTTCATTCCTCTTCCGTTTAACTTCTCCACCTGCTTGGCTTGTCTTCTTCTTACAGACTTATTATTTTATATTATTATTACAGTAGTCCCTTGTATCCGTATTTATTGAAAAAAGAGGCTTTGGCTTTTGCTTTTGGTTAGTAGGTACGATAAGCCTTGTAACGCATCATTTCACACTGCTGCATCCACCCATCCACCCACCCATCCACCCACCCACTCACCCACCCACGACCACCACCACCACCACTACCACTACCATTACCTACCACCACTTCTAGTCTTCTACGCAGGAAGCTCCACTTCAAACTTCAAACTTCGAAGTTCGAACCGACCGTTTTTTTTTGGTTTTGCAGGAGTCAGGACCCAAGACCCCATCAGATCTTTCTCATCAACAATAATAATATTAATAAAAATTTAAATCTTCAATTCTTCCAGGAAAGGCTCTCTCTCTCTCTCCATAAGAATATCGGTATTGCCACGATATCGAGACGATCGCCCTCGGGCTGCTGCATATTACAAGCAGAAAATGAGCAAAAGAGAAACAATTCCCCCCCTCCTTCGTGCAGGCATTGGCACACCTTGGTAATTAATGAATCAACGACCAGCTTCATTTTATGACCCAATTTTTTGCAATATATACCCATTTGCTATTTTCGAATCACTAAAACTTCAAAACAAAGTAATGAAAATATGAATCCTCAAATTGCTCGACTTTATCCTTCGCAGCAGTTGGGCGCCATGCCGGGATTTGGAAACCCTTCATTCGAACCTTCCCCTCAGATTGGAAGAGCAGATCGACCGGCGCCGCTGCCATATCGAAGCTCTAGAAATCTCAGCTCATCCTCCACGCTTGCCCCTCCCCATCGCGCATATCCAGTCGATAGTAATGAATATCAAAGACCTCTGTTGCTTGGTCGCAGTCTATCAGATCAAAACTTTGATGGAGGAGAGCATATGCTGAGACGGAAAACACCAAATGGTACACTAGCCGCGGGGTATGATGGAACTCCTGTGCAGTGGTCCAGTAAAGCACCTGCCTTGAAGCACGTTGTACTTGATACCTCGGGAGGTTCAACATTTGCAGATGGGTCGAATGGTATGGCAGGTACTGCCTGGAACTTCAATTCGCCCAATAATTTCAATAATCTTGATCAGCGAGTAAATAATTCATCGTCGCAGAATTGGACAACATTTACCCCTCTTCAGAATAATTTTTATAATTCCATGGGCCATGTATCACCTATGCACCAAGTTCCTTCATACTTCTCGCCCACGGGATTCTCAGTCCCAACTGCACGACAACCAGCTTACCAGCCTGGGCCTGGACCTACTGCATCCAACGATGGGGGTTTATACGGACCGTATTGGCCGGATGGAAGTTATACACCCTACCGGCCAGCAGCTTATAGAGATCAGGCCTCCGGAGGATATGACTTTCAACATGTAAATCATGCATCGGACTACTATGGAGGGGCGCAACCTTTACGCCAATCTGAATTCAGCAATATCAATCAGCCATTTCAGAGGGATCCATCATTTATACGAATAGATGATCATTCTCAGGCATATGATTCCATGCCACAAAATCTATACCAAATTGGTGGTAGCAGCAATGCAATCTTCACTGATCCGTCGCATCCTCCGACCCAACCAGTGAGCAGGGCTGGCAATGCTCAATTCAAAGAAAAGACACTTGCCTGGGCGCATACCATCTATGTAGATCTGTTAGCCTATTTACATCAAACGAAAAAGGAGAATCGACAAGCCCGACTATCTCATGGCTCTAAACCTTATGCCAAAAGTGTCATATACCCAAAACCTCCGAGGCAGCCAAGCTCAACTTTTTCTTCTCCGGGGATTTCTCAAGGTGGTACACCGAGAGGTCATCGTCCAAGTCTTAGCCATCGTGCTTCGTATGGTTTCACGGATTCCTCGGAGGGAAGATACTCCAGGTCTTTGAATCAAGTGATGGGAGCCCCACATTATGTGTCTTTTCAATCTTCGCAGCATAGCTCAGCATCTCCTCAATCTAACGCCCAAGAGGCACTGGATCTTCTAACAAGTCTTTGTGAAGAAAGTAATTGGACTTGGATTGATGGGATGTTATTGGGAGGGTGTCTTGCATATGGATTAGAGGATTACAATAAAGCGCGGGACTGGTATGAGAAAATAATCGTCATAGATCCAAGGTATGTAGTAGTATATTGTTATTACTCTGGCATACGCTAACTCTGATATCAGGCATGTGGAGGCGATTTCAAACCTGGCGGCTACACTTTTATGCTTACAGAGACGTGACGAAGCAGAAGAAAATTGGCGAAAATCTGTTCATCTCCGTCCCAACTACTTTGAGGCTGTTGAACATCTGATAGGTCTTCTCTGTGGTGATCATCGAGGTAATGAAGCGGTTGCTATTATTGAGTTTGTCGAGCGTTCTTTACGTTTACCCAAATCGGATGAACATCATGATCATTACAGCGAAACATCGAGTAATACCGATCGAGAATTTCATGATTTCGCGAGCGCAACATCTGATACAATTGCCGATTATGACGATGGGGAACCTATTTCGACATTCAGTGATAGGATTGAAGATAGTTCTGAGAAAGCTGGGTTTGGTTCAAGTGGATTCGCAATACCTGGATCGGAGAATGGTCGTATCTTGGCTCTCATACATGCTAAAGGCAATATGTTATACGCCCTCGGTGATGTCAGTGCGGCATCGAAAGCTTTTGAAGATGCCGTTATCATAAGTGCAGGGAAAGGAGTGGGTGGGATACAAGGCCTTATTCGCAGGATAATTCACACCTTATCCCTCGACTGCTTCCCTTCAATGCGCACCGAGTCCGCCTCTCTCCATACCCCGACGCCAACTTCATTACCCTTACTTTTACCTCCCGACAAAGCTTTAGAGGCAAAAACCTTGGTATTTGCCAGAAATGGTGAACTGCCTGGTCTCCGATATGTTCCTCAAGGCTTGGCGCAAAAGGCTGCCATATCTACTACCAGTAACTCTCTTTTGTCCTTGGCCAAAATCTTTCAAGATGCCATGTCCAATAGTACATCTCAACGGATTTCAAGAATGCCTGCAGGTGTTGGAGATATCCTCGCATTGTACTATCTATCTTTATCCCTACAACCTAGTCCATCGACAGCTAATAACGTTGGTATTCTCCTCGCAAGCGTACAACAGCCGGCCGCTCATCGTCCGATCCCGTCTCGGGATTCTACTGGTTTTACGCAAATACCTGGAGTCGTTCCTGGAAGTGGTGTTGCTTTGGCACTTGCTTATTATAATTATGGGCTGCTATTAGATTCAAAACACGCACATCTCTACACTAATCTGGGAAGTCTACTCAAGGATATCGGTCAGCTTTCTGCTGCGATCAAAATGTATGAGAAGGCAGTACAGTGCGATGGGACGTTTGACATTGCTTTAGCAAATTTAGCAAATGCTGTCAAAGACCAAGGGCGCACAAGTGATGCGATTGAGTACTACAAAAGAGCTGTCAAGGCAAGTCCAGATTTTGCGGAAGCAGTTTGCGGTCTTTCCAACGCTTTAAACTCAGTCTGTGACTGGAAAGGACGTGGAGGGGTTATTCTTGATGGTGGTAAACGAGATAGATGGCATGTAGACGATGGTGGAATGATAACAGAAGCAAACCCAAATAAACATGGTGGGGGATTGATGAAACGCGTTGTTGATATCGTTGCCAAGCAATTGAGGGAAGGATCGACTTGGGGTCGAGGAACGCTACAGGGCCAGGCATTTGTTCATTTCCTGCGGCAGCTTGAAGCTGCTGATTGTGGTGGTGAGTGGTCATCCGAGAAGAGAGAAAGCATTCAGACTGCTGTTGGTGCCTGGGTCGGACATCGCTGGGAGGGGGCTCGAATTGTACGCTTGGTTGAACGTGCCACCAAACGAGCTACTCACCGATGGTATTACGACAGACATGTCAAGAAAAAGGAATATCCCGCTAGCTTTTATCCTCGTCCCCAATTCCCAAGCAGTCTATCGGTACCCTCGGCACCAACCGTCTTACCGTTCCACACTTTCACCTGCCCATTATCTGCGAAAGATATACGGCTGATTTCTCAACGAAACGCTCTTAGAATCTCTTGTTCTACATTGCGATCTTCTTGGATGCAGGGCTCCGTCTTTCCACCACCTTCTCCTCCAAGACCTCATCTCAACGTTGGATATGTTTCTTCTGATTTCAATAATCATCCGTTAGCACATTTGTAAGTCCTCTTCCTTCCTTCGTAGTACCAAGCTCATAACATTCTAGGATGCAATCTGTCTTCGGATTCCACAATCCTTCTCGAGCAAAAGCATTTTGTTATGCTACAACTGCTAGTGATAACTCTGTTCACAGACAACAAATCGAACGCGAGGCTCCAGTCTTTCGTGATGTCAGTTCATGGTCTGCTGATCGCTTAGTGAACCAAATCGTTAAGGATGATATTCATATCCTTGTGAATCTCAATGGATATACTCGAGGTGCTCGCAATGAAGTATTTGCTGCTCGTCCAGCTCCTATTCAAATGTCATTTATGGGATTTGCTGGAACTTTAGGAGCTGAATGGTGCGATTATCTCTTAGCAGATGAGACTGCCATACCCCCTGAGACACTACGACCTTGGAGACGAAATTTGGACATAGAAGATCAAGTGGAGGATGAACAGTCTATCAATGAGGATCGTTGGGTATATTCGGAAAATATTATATTCTGTCGGGATACATTCTTTTGTTGTGATCATGCTCAATCGGAACCAAGGAATCAACAAGCGACATGGGAAGCAGAACAAACTAGTCGATGGAAGATGAGAAAGCAACTCTTTCCTAGTTTGTCGGATGATGCTATAATCCTGGGAAATTTCAATCAACTTTATAAGGTATGTCGTTAGCAGTCTCTTGCTTTCTGTTAATGAACCTTGTGCTTACTATTTCTAGATTGAACCGACTACTTTCCGTACTTGGTTGAGAATTTTAGATAAAGTCCCAAGAGCAATCCTTTGGCTTTTGCGTTTTCCTGATCTCGGTGAGAGTAATCTCAAAGCCACAGCAAGAGATTGGGCAGGAGAAAGTGTCGCATCACGAATTTGGTTCACAGATGTAGCACCTAAACATCAACATATTTCCAGAGCACGAGTATGCGATCTCTTTCTCGACACCCCTGAATGTAATGCCCATACAACAGCTGCAGATGTCCTCTGGTCCAGCACCCCATTACTTACCTTACCACGCTACAAATACAAAATGTGTTCTCGCATGGCCGCATCAATTCTGAAGGGCGCACTACCGCGAAGCGAAGAAGGTGAAAGGGCAGCATCGGAACTTATTGCCAAGGATGAGGAACAATATGAAGAATTCGCAATCAGACTTGCGAGAAACTTTTATTATGATACGAAGAAGGGATATGGTGTTGGGAGAGGAAGGTTAGGGGATCTACGGAGGTTACTTTATGAAAGTCGATATGATTGTGCACTTTTTGATACGAGGAGATGGGTGAGGGATCTTGAGGGTGCTTATGAAGTGGCTTGGAGGAAGTGGGTTGAGGGAGAGGGCGGGGATATTTATATTCGTTGAGGAGAGCCGAAGGAAATTTACGGGGAAGAAGGATGTTTGTGGGTATTGGAATTTTGGTTAGGAGTTTCCAAGTTCCTTGCTTTTGTATCTGCATGACTGGACTGGGGCGATTATAGAAAAGTGTGGCAGGAGTCATTTTGGACGGATGGATGGATGGGTGGGTGAATGGGTAGATGGATGGATGGCATTTTTATTTATTTGGATATCATGTTTTGAATGGTTGGATTGGATATCAAATCATATTCATAACATGGGGATTGGTTGGATTGGATGGAATGGAATGGATTGGATGGATCTCGGAATATACTCAAGGGATGATACACTAGGGATACTAGGAATATAGGGTAAAAGAAGACGAGGATTCGAGTGTTTGGGGCGTTGGTTTTTTTTTTACATTCTTAGTTCTTTTGGACCATTTTTTTAATACTTCTGGTTGGGGTGCGGGAGGAGGGAGGAGGGAGGGGGCAGGAGCTGGTTGGTGGTGTGGTGTGGTTGAGTGCGTGTTGTGTGGAGGGCTTTTGGGTTGGTGGTGGTGATGGTGATGGTGAGGGAATGGGGAATGGGGAATTGGGAATATGTTATGAAATGAAAGCTTGAGGGGTGGAGTCTGCTGAAATGGGGATTTATGGTTAGGAAGGAACGAAGAGGGCCGTCCTGGATAGTTTTAGGAAATGAAATAGACTTTGTTGTTTTTTTCTTCGTGATTGATTGTTGGTTTTTGTTTGGTTTGCTGTTGTGATTGTGATTGTGATTGTGATTGTGATTGTGATTTGTGGTGTTGGGGTGTTGGAGTGTTGGGGTCTGGATGTTGGGATGTTGGGGGTCGGGATATAAATACTTGGGGATTTGGGATTTGGGATTTGGGATTTATATGTGTTGAGATATCGAAGAGGAAGAGAATATCTTGTATTTGATATATTTGATGTATTTGATGTATTTGATGTATTTGATGTATTTGATGTATTTGATGTATTTGATGTATTAATGTATTTGATTTATTTGATATATTTGATATATTTGATATATTTGATTTACTTGATTTACTTGATATATTTAATTTACTTGATTTATTTAATATATTTGATGTATTTGATGTATTTGATGTATTTGATGTATTTGATATATTTGATGTATTTAATATATTTAATATATTTGATTTATTTGATGTATTTGATTTATTTGATTTATTATTGTGATGTCTATTATATTCGAGTAGAGGGATTGTATGGTGATGGTGATGGTGATGGTGATGGTGATGGTGATGGTGGGTGGATAGGGAGGTAATTTGATTGTTGGGGT
>NGKG01000029.1:277242-288333 GCA_002162505.1 Myriosclerotinia scirpicola | reverse complement strand
GGGTTGAAGGGGAGAGAGGGTTATGGAGGGGATGTAGGAGAGGGCTACGAGGCGGATTCGAAAGCGGGTTGTGGGGACTTTGGATTCGGGTTTGGAGAGGATGTGACGACATGTGCGGCAACGCTTCGATCGCTTGGTGCGGAGAAGGCAGGGAATTGGGCGGAGGGAATCGAGGAATCGTGTTGGAGGGGAGGTTTGGTTCATCCTTTGCTCGGTTGTGATTGTGCCGGTCCAACCTTCCCGCTGGAGTTTTGAGACAGCGGCAGATTCTGCCGAGGGGTCGTAGATTTGGAGTCCTTCGGAGGCATCGTTTGCTTCTCGCATGCTTGTAGCTTTGGATTTCGCCTTCCTCTCGCCCAAACTTCCACCTGTGTAGAGACCCATTATGCGGGTTAAAGCTCCGGGTGACCCATATCCATAATCGTTCGAAAATCCTAGGGCATTGCTTGAACCTGAGTCTGCCAGCTGGCCCTGATAGAAAGACTTTAGGTTCGCATATTGACTTTCTATGTCGAGTTTCTCGTTTGGGTCCAAGTGCTTCTCGATGACTTCGTCCGCTTCTTCTAGGATCGTTTCCGTAGCCAAAGACGTCCGCCTTTCCTCTGTATTTCGACGACGGTCTTTTGCACTTATCAGTGGGGCCCCGCCATTCTTTATCTTGGACAACTGTGAGTACACGGAATTTGGTTTCTCAAAATGTATGCCGATTTCGCTCGAGCTCCACATGCAGTATGCGCAATGAAGAATATAGGGATGTCCTGGTGAACTTGTAGAGGGAAAGTTGGATGCATGGTCATGGGCGGGTGCTTCGGTGACTGAGAGAGGTGATATACATATTGGGCATTGAAAACATGATCTTGTGCATCTAAGTAGTTGGTAATACAATGTTAGCACCTAGACCTTTTTCAAGAAAGTTGACACAAGAACAATAGTAATAAGGATATTTTAAATATACCTATTACCCTCACTCTTCACAGTACTACTCGGCACTTCAAACAAGCAACTCGGACAATACCAAGTAACTATCTCATCTAACACACATCTTGAGCATCGAATCTGATGACAATCCTCACAGTATAGAAGATGTTCTAATGGATATAAGCTATAATTTGCTCGTGGAGCTCTTGGATCAAATGTCCTTTCTTCTTCGAGAGCTGGAGAATCAGGAGGTGTAGAAGAGCTTGCGAGAATGGAAGTGTCGGAGCAAGGACATTGGAAGTATGTGTATGGCTTGAATGTCGACATGATTGAGTATGGAAGTGGGATTGAATTCCATGTATTAACATCAATCAATACCTACTAGGTACCTAGGTCTCAATAGGTGGGACGGGTTTTTGGAGAGGGGATGAATAATAATAATATGACAGGGGTCGGCGAATAGTTAAACCGATTGAAGCTTGTTTTTTTGAGCTAAAAATGAGTTGAAACTTGAAAGCCGTGGACACCAGAAGCACCGGCACCGAAGTAATAAAACGGAGTTCCGTTGTAGTCCTTTTGGCTACCGATGATCTTGACCGTACCTGCTTCAAAAGAAGACAAAAATCACTCACCTGCAGTTCTAGATCATAAGCTTCAATCTTCAATCTATTCAATATATCCATCCCTATTCATTGTCACCAACTTACTAGTACTCCCATCCCATTGCCGCCGGTGCCATGCGATTGTCACGGACGCCTTCATAGTTTTACCAACAGAAGCTTGTCTGTCTATCACATCTTGTACCTGCTTTTAGCCATTTTTTCCTTTAGTGGGCGGTTCGCTCGCTTTAGGCCGCGTTTGCATTAATGCTGATCCATTTCCTGCCATTTATTTATTCTATCGAACCATCCTACCTATACTTCGCAGCCTTATATTATTACTCGTATCGAGAGTTTAATGGAAAAAGCAAACATCTACAAACATTCAGCTTGTGGACAATAATGTACATATATTATTCCATCCTGGCTATACAAATACCTACAAAATACATAGTACTCATTAAGACGATAATAATAATAAGGTTGGCCGCGTACTTTGCACCGCCACTAACAAAAAGTTCTCGTGGAGTCGTGAATCTCATCAACAAACCAAAGCTTTATTACCTACCTAGCCATACCTACCGGCCGGTACTTCAAGTGGTTTGGAACCGAAGTAAACAATAATAACATAACCGTGCGGGAAACACACTTCACAAAATTCTTGTTCCTCATGCAATGCAATGCAAACAATATCATTGTGAGATTTGAAACAAGAGGAACATCATCATCCATTATTACTACCCCCAATTCTTAATTTGAAAGAAGAAGATTTATCTCTAAACCAATTGAGATCTGATTAGTCTATATCAATACCTATCGTCTTATCATTCGGGTTGCTGTATCAACTGACAGCACATCTCAGCATCCAATTCTCATCGGATTCTGACAAAGTCGGCTGCTGCTTCTTTTAAGTCAGTGAATGAACATCGGCCTATGGTAACATTCCGATAACACCCTTTATGTATGCCAATTCAAAAACTTGCTTCGATGGTGGACTACAATACCCAACCTTTTGAGTCGCCGCATGTTAAAGTTGGGAATTGGTCTTGATCAAGGTGCGCATCTAATATTTCTTTCCTAAAATGATTTTGCGTCCTCACCCGTTTCTTGCGCGACAACTCTCCTTGAATTATACTATGGAGAGGCACTGACCTTATGGAATATATCAGACCATGCCTTCCCCCCAACCCGAAAAGGATGAGATAGCTCCAGCCAAACCAAAAACCCCAACTGCCCAGCAAAGGACATCTCCCGTCAAGCGCACTCCCAATGGCACACCTATACAAAAGTCGGGCGTTAAGCCACGACCTACCAGCGCACCAATACACAAAAGACCCCCATCGAAGAGATCGGAGCCGACATTACTTACTGATTTTCTGCTGGGCAGACCATCGGCGAGTCGTCAAAGACGGAGAAGTCTCGATGCAGTCAAGGCCGAGATGCGGGAGAGCACTGTGAATAGGATTCAAAAGCCAGGAGGGGTTCACGATCGGGTCAAGCAATGGCAAAAGGCTAGTGCAGCAGCTGCCGTTGAAGAAGACGATGATCCAGAGTCGGAGCTAGATGAAATAATAGTAGAGGTGGAAGAAGAGAGTGTCATTGGGCCCAGTGTTGTCACCGAGGATAATAGGATCCATACCAAAAACCAGACCACTCGACCTGGACGACGGAAAAGTAGGGACCCTGAGGGTTGGGCCGCAGAAGTAAGGAGTAAGAGTGCGCCTCGGAAGAGAGTTATAAGCGATGATCACTGGGTGATAAATAAGAACAAGACCTCCCCGAAGAAAAGAGAAATTAAAGTTACTACACGTGCTATACCAAAGGACTTTCTGAAGCAAACGGCGGCCAATCCGAAGTTGGAAAGTAAAATCGCTGATTGGGTCAAGCGTACGGAGGCTGAGTCTGAGGGGAATGGAGGGGCACAGTCTAGTTCCCGAGCAAGCAAGACTTCACAACCGGAATCTCGTGGGGGGAATAAAGACAAAATGAGGGCAAAGTCTTTAGGAGAGATCATAGTTGAAATTGATGAGGAGCCGAATCAAAAACCGGCCAAAAACGGAATAATAGTTGAGTCAAGGAGCAGTCCAAGCTCACGAAAGGCTTCGAACAATGGATCCAAGGAGAGTCTCGTTGGCTCATCGAAAGGGAGACAGACTCCTAAGTCAGAACCATCCAGAACTCCGGCTAATGATGGTATTCGAATCAAAGCAGGCGGGCCAAGTGGTCGATGGGAGGATGGCATTCGATTAAAGCCTGTTCAAGCGAGGTGGAAGACTCCCGAGGCCAAGAAACAGACTTCCGGAAGCAACCCATTTCTTGATGGTATCAGCCTGAAACCGACACCTGTCCATAAGGATGGCAAGCAAGCGTCTCTCAAACCAGAAACTTCAGATGATCATTCACCTCGCAAACACAAATCCGAGAAGCATCTTAAGCCGGCCAAAGAGGCTGAAAGAAAAGATAGGGGCGGCCAATCTGATGCTGAACCCGACGATGAAAGAGCCAAAACCCCAACTGGTCGTTCTCCAAGTTCGAAAAGACAACCGAGAAAATCCCACTCCCCGCCTCCGTCCGTGGACGAGATTCCCTTTGGCGACTCTGCTTTCAGTACTTTGGATCTGCCCATTGGTGCCGAGGCTGGCAATACTGTGAACAAAGCTAAGCCCCAGAGGAATCCTAGTCATCTTGTACCAAAAGTACTCAAGCGTGTCTACAATGAAGGAAAGAAGATGATGCATGATGCGCATGATACGCCTGAAATGCCTCCAAGAGGTGGTGTAAATCGACCTCCAACAATCGAGTCCTGGCTCAATAACACCGCAGATCCTTTTCTTGATGTCCCCAGTCCTGTTCCAACCCCAGTTCCAACTCCAAAATTGCCAGAAGAATCTACCGAAAGAGATGTCGATAATGAGGAACATACTTCCAAACCTGACCAAGATTCGAAACAAACACTTGAAGAGGAACGTAAAGGAACAGGAAGCAAACAAAGGCGCGTTCGAAAAGCTTCAGATAATAGCTTTAGAAGTAATAACGACAAGTCACCTCTGGGACGTGTTCTAGATGATCCAATCGAATTCAAAAAACCTCCCACTCCACCCGCACCTGGACTCCGAAGAAGTCCAGCTTTACGTGCAGCCTCTCCTGTAGTTAGGTCTGCCCGTAAGTCCCCTTTCAAAGATGTTTTACTAGATGCGTTCAGAGGTGAATCTACATTTGAGGGTATTTCAGATCCAGAAGATGATGAATACGACCAAGAGAAAGAAAATTATGATTTGGACGAAATTAGGAATTCTGACCGTGGCCTAAAGACATCCGAGAATAATAATTCCCGGCGCAATCGTTCATCTGGTACTCACCTTGAAGTGCCAGACCACCGCCGAGATATCTCGGACAGGCCAAGAAGAAAGAGAAGAGGTGGAAGCTCTGGCGACCATCGTTTATCAACAGTTGCATCTACTGAAACCTTCAGCACTCTTTCGTCTGCGGATACCTCATCCAACCTTACCAAAACTACCCTTACACAAGCTACGACACAGACTGGACGGTCGGACTCTAATGTTTCGCGCAGAAGAAGCAATAGATCGGGACTCAAAAGAAGACTTACAAAGCATTCCGACCTAGTATCGATGCTTTCGTTGCCGGATGCACCACCATCTGGCCGAACAAAAAGTATCAGATCAGCTCGAAGTGTGCGTACCGCTCGAAGTAATTTAGAAACTGCCACTGAACGGGATTTGATGCGTGAATTGGCGGGTGATGAGGTAAAATATATGAGAGAGTTGAAAACGTTGGTTGATGGGGTGATCCCGGTACTTCTCACTTGCGTTCTCTCCAAATCAGACTCGGCCATTGCAGCTGGACTCTTCAACCCCGAATCCACGGATATGAAAGAAACGTTCCTTACCAAACCAATTGTAGACATGGGTGTTGCTCTCGAACGTTTAAAGAGTCTACACAGGCGCATACCACTTGAAGATCCGGATGCCCTCATAGTTTGGCTTCAAAGAGCCCATCGAACTTATCAAGAATACACTCGTGCATGGAGATTAGGGTTCCAAGATGTTGTTGTTAATCTGGCACCTGCTTCGCGCACAGCATCCGCAGAAGAGAAAGAAGGCTCATCATCACTTGACAGTATTCCGCGCAATGCTGATGGAGATATTGTCAACTCAAATGGTGAACGTGTTGATGTTGCATTCTTGCTGAGGAGGCCTCTTGTGAGAATAAAATATCTTGCAAAGCTAGCCAAGGTGCGTCTTTTAGTTCTCACATCAACTTACTTCGTAAAGTTTCTGTGGATTATATTCTAACTTATTATAGGGTCTTGACAAAATCAACCATTCAGAGCTCTCCGGCAAAGCACTGAAAACATTTGAGGATTTGCAGGAAATGGCCCGCCGTCGTGTTAAAGAAGAGCATGCTAGACTCGAGGACCTCTACGCCAACAATACTGATGCAACTCGTGCTCGTAATCCACAAACACTAGCTCCAGTTGAAGATGCTCATATCGATCGGACCAGACAAGTCTCTGCAAAAGATTTCTTTGATCTTGATTTCCCACATTCAAATGGTCAACGAATTGAGTGTCGTGTAGAATTGATCCTCCGGGATAATATTTCAGACGAAATCGACCCAGGAGATATTCTATTCTGTGTATCAGAAATCACACCAGAAGCTACACATCGCTACTTACTCTTTCCTCCTATTAATAGAGATTTTATATCAGCATGCGCTGGAGACAAACCTGATGAAGTTATAGTCATGATCCGCGGGATACAAAGACCTATAGAATGGCGGGAGAGTCTACTTCTGAAGGGTGCTGAGCCTGAAACCGCGGCTGAATGGATAGGAATGCTGGGCTCCATCCCAATGCCCCAACCACTCTTGAGCTCTATACCAGATAATACGGATACAGCATCGATGATGTCCATGGATCCATCAGAGATAAGTGAGGCAGGCGATCCTCATGATAACGAGTTGCCAATTGGTGCTCGTCGAAGAAGAAGAAAACACCATTCAAAGGAGAGACAACGATCTTCAACATTTTCTATAGCATCTTCTATAGAAATTCCGGCTCCCCTAAAAATAGATCGCAAACAAGCTTCATCCCCCGGCTCACCACGAAGACATCGAGACGTGTCTCTAGATGATATTACTGGTCAATCACCAAGGCGTTCCAAAGCATCGAGGCACCACACTCGTACCCGATCTACACCAAGTTCACCTTTGTCAAGTCAACTTGTATTTGATAACTCTGACGAAGAAAGCAGAGATAATGATGACTTTGAGGAATCTGAAAGTCGTTCATCCACACCAGGCAGAAAATCTCGTCGACCCCTCACGCCCTCTGAAGAATTACCGTACATTCCAAAAGTTCGCCAAACGAGTACGACTTCTTCGATTGATAGCACTTCTACCACCAAAGAAAATATCCGACGTAATTCACTCGATGCATTGGATTCACAGGATACAAATACACGATCTCGTAGCCCTGATTACCCCGAAGAAGAGAATGCACCACCACCACCGCCAGCTCACAGGTCATTGTCTCCCAGCGGCTTGAAACAACCAATAATAATTGAGCCTCCAGCGCCAAGATCAAGGTCTCGACGAACTTCGTCTCCACTCAAGCATGAATACCGACCTTCTGATATATCTGACATATCCGAGAGGTCCGAGGTTTCCGAAGTATCACAATTATCCTTTTCGTCATCTGAAGAATCTGATACAGAAGAAGAGACATCGTCTAGTTCCGATGAAGACGAACTCGATGAACTTGATGAACTTGAAGCTGCTGATCTTCCGGAGCCAGAACCTGCTCCAACCATATATGGCAGGCGTGCCATTTCACCTACAGCGTCTCTTTATAGTCTGCCAAATGTTACTTTAGCGCCTTCGAAGTCTACACCCCGAGTTCCAATTGTACACAAAGTCGAAAGCACAGATATCAGGAAGCATGTTGCTACTGTTACAACTTGGAATAACTCCAAAGGCCGTTGGGACGATGTTCATTCAAGATCTTGCTCTATCATTGTTAGCCCAGGTTTAATTGAAGTATTCGAAATGTCATCCAGAAATTCCTCTCCAGCAAACCTTTCAACCATTCAAGAATCGGTTGTAGACGGCCTCGAAGACACAAGCTCCAGTGAGGACAAGAGACCATTGCTTGGCCAAGTACTCACACCTGTTGTTACTCTCAGGCAAAGTAATTCACTCGATATTGAGATACATTCCCCTCCGACAAGCGACTCTCGAGTAAATTGCAGTCCTACAATCAGATATCGCAGCTTGCACAATTCTGCATGTGTTGAACTATACAATTCCATTCACAAGGCTCGCATGGATAATCCAACATATAAGAAGCTCGAAGAGGAACGACTTCTAAATTCATACGGCAGTGCAACTTACGAAACTGCAGTTGTCAGTAAGAAACAAAGCTTTTTGAGCTTTGGACGTAAGAAGAGCTATCGTGCATCAACCCGTGCACCATCCGTCATAATTTCAGAGCAAAGTAGCTCTCCATCTACTTCACGTTTTTCTGAATCGTTCAAAAGATTGACTGGAAGTTCATTCTTTAATATTGCGAAATCTTCCATAGAGTCAGGTCGTGGATCTAGTCCTTCAAGTCTATACACTAGTTCCTCTGGCCTCACTCCACCTCGAACACCTCATCCTGCAAGTTTGGCAGGCACCTCATCATCATATGGTGGTGTCAATCTTACCTCTGAGAATCTCAAAATTCGTCTCTATTACTTGGAAACACGATCAAAATGGCAAGATTGCGGAAATGCCAGATTGACAGTCACAACACCACCCCCCGGTATGCGTCAAGCTTGTGCTGTCGACCAGGGTATTGAACGTCGCATCCTCGTGACACGCAAACCTATGAAACCAGAGAATCCAGATGAAAAGGTGGAGGTGCTATTAGATGTTGTGCTAGGTGCCAATTGCTTTAGCATGATTGGTAATAAGGGAGTTACATGTCATGTGTGGGAGGATGTGGTAGGACCTAATGGGGAGGTCGGAATGGTGGGAGCGATAGGGAGAGTTAGTGGGAGGACGAGGAAATGGTGTTTGCAGGCGGGAAGTGTACCTGAGGCGAGCTGGATTTATAATTTGGTTAGTGTGGGGAGGTGAGTTGAAGTTTGAGGAGAAGGGGAAGTTTTCTGGTGTAGTTATAGGCACTGATGATGTGACGGTCGACGATGATGGTTTAAGAGATACCACTTTTGCTTCTTTTTGTTTCTCAACTTTCGACTCCTGGCATTACCCTTCACTCATTTTCTTTCATTTTTGTAAGAGTGGTTAGGAAGGATATGATATTTTTGCAATAGTTTTGTATGTATGTATGTATATAGGGGGGCGGATGGATGAACATCAACGAAGCGAGCGATGCATTAGAGAGAGGATATCCGATGGTACACATACAAATGAATGGAAATGGCATGGATGGAAAGATATCAAGGGTCGTTAGGAAGGAATGGTGGATTTTGGTATGGGCGTTAAATGGATGGATATTCTTTGTAGATTCTTGGGGATTTGTGGATGGGAGATTTTTGATACCCTTTTTGTGGAGGGGCTGTAATTTTGGAGACGGGAGAGCGGGGGTAAGGAGATAGTGAGGGGATGGGAGGCAGTGAGAAAGGTGATACGGAGAGGACGGGGGTACGAAGCAACAGACTCATCCTTTCATCCCGACACAACACAAACGCGCCTCGCCAAAGAAATCAAAAAACGCACATACATCTTGTACGGAAAACCTTACCTCTACTGGATCTTTTTGTTGGAATTATACATAAGGCTGTGACCTGGATTCAGAGGGCATACGGGGTTTTTGGGAGATTTCTTTGGGGTGGGGGTTTGTGCTGGAGGGGAGGGAGAGGCGGGGCGGGGCGGGTGAGATGGACGGGTGAGATGGGGGGAAAGGGTGATGGAAGGTGGAGGGGGATGGGGATGTGGCGAGAAAGAGAAAGAGAGGGTAAATAGATGTGTATGAAAGACGGTGAAGCAATTTATTAAATATATCAACTTGAATGTTATGTCCTGGAGTGGTGTAGAGTGGTGTGGAATCGAAAGGGATTAAGGGGTATGATTTAGTGTGATGTGATGTGATTTGAATTGAATTGATGATCAAATCGTGATATATTTAATTGATTATATAATAAATAAACAAAGGTATAAATAGTTAATAAAATTAAAGTTTTTTAGTGCAAGAGCGTTAATATATGTATGTATATATGCGATAAGTAAAGTCTAGAACTCTTACTTTAGAAGTAGTCATTAATTTACTAATCATTAACTACTAGCGAAACCAACACTTCATACCTAGGTAATAGTAGGTACCGATCGATCTACTCGGTGATAGATCTGAAGGTTCTAGCTACTATGGTATGGTATGGGAGAGTAGGGAGAGTAGGGAGAGTAGGGAGAGTAGGGAGAGGAGGGAGAGGAGGGAGAGGAGGGAGAGGAGGGAGAGGAGGGAGAGTAGGGAGAGTAGGGAGATCTTTCCTTCTAGTGTAGTTCCACTTATGTTTGCTTTGTTTTTGAGATCGGTGGTGGTTGGGTACGGTTTGGTGGTTTGGTGAGGTAGGGTGAGGTAAGGTAGGGTGAGGAAGTGTTTGGGTTTAGTGGTGGTGGTGGTGGTAGTTGAGAAGAGTGAGTTGAGAGGAGTGAGTTGAGAGGAGTGAGTTGAGAGGAGTGAGTTGAGAGGAGTGAGTTGAGAGGAGTGAGTTGAGAGGAGTGAGTTGGAGTTTATTTGAGGTATAGATAGATAAGTAGATAAGTAGATAAATAGATAGATAGATAAATAGATAAACAGATAGATAGATAAATAGATAAATAAATAGATAAATAAATAAATAAATAGATAGATAGATAAATAGATAAATAGATAAATAAATAAATAGATAAATAGATAAATAGATAAATAGATAAATAGATAAATAGATAAATATTAGTTTCTAGATCTAATATATAATTTATTAAGTATATAAAGCTTAGAGATGAAAATTCTAAAAGGAAAAAGGAAATGAAAATAAATAGTATAAATTTCGTTAACTTATTAGTTTAGTATATTAAGAATTTAAAATTAAATTTAAAAAACAAAAGAACATAAGAACAATATGTTATTTTTCTTCTTTAGAGCGTTTTAAATTTAAATTCTTAAAATCGATTTATAAAATAAAATAAAATAAAATGAAATAAAAATCTTCATATAGGCACACATACACCCGGGCACATAAACGCGGAAAACATACGCGCGCACGGGGGCACACACACGCACGCACGCATAAGGCTAAAGACCGACGCGACGCAGCTCCCAAGCTTCCCAAGGGGCACTAGCGCGCGCAGACTAAGCGAGCAGAAACGAAACCTGGTCTAATGCGCCGCTCGCGGGCTCGCTAGCTGCAATGGGATTAGTGCTGATTGGTGACACGCGCCCGTTGAAGAATTTGTAGATCGGTTGGTCGGCGAGTCGGCGGGTCGGCGGGCGAGTTTGCGAGTTTGTGAGTTTGTTGCGGTTCTCTCCTCGTGGAAAGTGGGAAGGGGGGAGGGGAAGGTGGGGATGGGA
>NGKG01000029.1:251466-277197 GCA_002162505.1 Myriosclerotinia scirpicola | reverse complement strand
GGGTAGGACCCGTAGGGGAGGGTAGAAGAGGGGTTATTGGTGGGTAATGGGTAATTGACTTTGGCTAGTACTTGCTAACAGTAGCTAACAGTGGCTAACTACTCGGTGTGACCGTTTAGGATGCAGTTAACGGAAAATCAGGAACTAAAGACTTGTAGGCACTAGCTATAGCTGTAGCCGATTGAGTTGTGCGATTAGATTAGATTTCCCTGTGCAGATTCAGAGGCTCCGCTACTGTAAGCCATGTGTGTAACGCATACTCGGTGTTTGCCCCGGTGGATCTGGTGGCAGGACGTGTATTCATTGGCCTATGGGAATGATTGCTTCGTTGATGGCATGTGGGGATTGGGTGTTTGTGCTGGCGATGGTGTGCGAGCGGTGCGACTCATGCGAGGAACCTAAAGGCGTGAGGACTGACGCTTAGCTTTCCCTCAGTGTGGGGCTCGGGTGATGGACAGCGCTGCGCGCAGGCCCCAGGGGAAGCGTCCCAGTGCATGGGAGCTGGAGATGCAGTATGCCGTTCTTGGCAGACATGGCAGTGCAGTGCAGTGCATTGGATGCGCTCACGCGTCATGCAACGATTCCGTATGGGAGGTCGAGAATCGAGATCGATATGTATATTGAATACGCGACCGACCGGCCGACCGACTGACTTGTCAATTCTCCGATGTGCGAAAGGATGGATAGGGTGAAACTTGTATAGGACTTGCAAGTTGCAAGACTCGAGCCATACTAGTTAGCGGATTGTCATTGCGTCGTCGAGCATCATGCAATCTAAGCTGGATAGTGTTAACCTCTCAGCGCGAGACACAATACAAAACTAGGGCAGTCTGAACTAGCGCAGTCTGAACTAGCATGATATTGGTTGACACTGACGTTGCCGTTGCCGTTCAACTGCCCGTTTCAATCTCATCACAGGAACATCTGGTCATGCGTGTCTGTAGACGGTGAAGCGTGCAGGTGCATTGATGCGTTGTGGTGTCGTAACTGTCGTTTCAGAAGACAGAATATGTACTGGCACCAATACTAACACTGGTAGCTGAACCATCATGCTGAATCAGATTGATTCAGATGATATGAACATCCGATCATTCTTGTCCTCCGGTTGATTCTTCAGTGAACGTGTGGATTTTTCAGTGAACTCGTGGACTTTAAGTAATGCATTGATGCATTGACGTAGTTTCAGCTGGATAGCTAACGGAGACGGACCCGATGAGCTTGGACTTTTGATCTGGAATAGATTGGTATTGCGGCTTGCATCAATTGATTGCTGGCGTAAAGATGAGTTAGTCATGCGAACCGAGTCGAAGAGTCTTTCGTCGTCGTTCGAGGTTTGCTCGATGGGTGAGAGATTGTCAGTGAGATGTGTAGGTTGGTGAGATATACATTGCATGTAATAGTTGAGGGTAAGATGAATAGCAACTCATTGTATTTTTTTGAAGTCACTGAAGTGTTGAAGGTGCAGTCACTGTTCACAACATTTGTCCTTCAGGCCCCTTCCCTTGATTGTTAGCCTTCAAATCACTATCTCACAAGAGTTGACAGTAAATTTTGCACCAGTTAAAGCATGATTATTGTATTCTTTTGATTATTTATATTATTGGTATATTTATAACTATCCTATCCTATCCATCATCCATTCATCGTCCAATCCAGGGTATCTACAAATGCGTAACAGTGACAACAGCCTCCCAACCCATACTTTAGACAGTAGAGTAAAACAATAACTATACTATAAAAAACAAGATATACAGCAGTATATAGGTATTAGACACATATGAAATGCGTTCGCTCGCTTGGGTACATAAAGTGATGCTGTGATTTTTAAGTTCCTTCCTTCCTTTTTAAGTAACTTTTGATTTACACAAAAGAAATATCTATCCCCTCTCCCACTTCATCTTAAGACACTACATCAGTCATAGTAAAAGACTCGTAAGTTGCATCCTCGTGTCCCTCTCCTTCGCCTCTCTTGAATAAGTGTTCAGAGGACTAATCGATCGAATTGGTGCCAACTGGATATGTGCCGGACTAGGCGGCGCGGTTAATGGTTGCGCCGCTCCTCTGGGGATTTGTTGTTGTTGTGCACGTTCTGAGTTATAGTACTCGCGTTGAGGGTATGAATCGCGAGGTGGAGATGGAGGTAGTGGACCAGGGTATTGTTGGTCTGGGCGACGGTGTGGATAATTCACGGATAGACTCGCGCTCGGGCCTCTGGTATGGTGAGAAGATTTTATCGAGTTGGAGTGTGCGTGAGTGTAGTATGATTCTCTTTCTAGTGAAGGATGACATATCGATGCCGATTCGAATTCTGATGCGTAAGGTGAAGTGTTGGGTCTGAATTGCAGTTGTGGGAGAGATGGTCTTCTAGCATCAAGACGGTCGAATGACGATAGAGGGGGGAGTTCGAGGGAGGGGGAGGACGCTACTCGAGGGGAAATAGAGAAGTTGGAGCCGGTGTCTGAGATTAGGGAAGGAGCGCCGTCAAATGATGCTCGGGATGCTTCGGATACTGAAGGCGATGGGAGAGGAACGTGGATTCTCCTCGACGAAAAAGCATCGATGTGGTGAGATGTGGAATGGGAATGAGAATGAGCTGGTCGTGCGAATGAGAGGGTTTCGGATTGCTCGTTGAAGGAATGTGAATGGGAGGATGTTCTTCTACGAAGGACCAAACGACGCCTTCGGTTCATACTTCCATTCCACCAGTTCTTGACGGCATTATCACTTCGTCCTTGAAGTCTTCGTGCAATTTCGGCCCACCTCTTTCCCATCTCCCCTACTAATCTTTCGATTTGAAGTCCTTCTTCGGGACTGATGGGATCGTGGTTTAAAGATGGTTTAAGGTTTTGATGGTAACGTTCTCGGCATTGCTTTGGAGATCTCGAACCGATGAGTTGTGCTATTCTCACCCAGTTCAGAGCTCCTTGTGTGTGAACAAGTTGAACTAAGTAGGAATCTTCAGCTGGCGACCAAGGTCCACGTCGATGTGATGATGACATCTTGATGGATACTGAATACTGAAAAGTGACTAAAGTCGAAGAGAAAGACAGAAAATCAAACCAGAACGAAGGCGATGATGATCAGTCGTTAGGTTGAGGGGTAAAGACGTTACGATATAGGAAATTCCTAATCGTTCAACGGCCGTAAGATGGTTTGGGAACTCGTGAAAAGATGCCACAAGAGCGGTCAAGGTGTCAAAAGAATGTCGAAGAGCTCAAGTGCACGGTTGGGCCGCGGACTAGAGAGTGGACGGCTTTTCAGAAATCACAAGGTATCAAGGGATGTTTATGCTTGTGTTCCTGAGCTTGGGACACGAACTAACGGGTGCTCAACGACTGGAAGTGTCCAGGACTACCCTTATTATAGAATCGTCGCTCGGTGCTGTACTTGGTCGTGGGACTCTTGAGGAAGATGTTACAAGTGGGGATGACGCTAGGAGTTTGGGTGGTTTCTGATTTTGGGATGCTTCAATCTAGTTCCTTAGTCTAGACTTGTGATGGAGATGGCGGCAGTGGCGGGGAGCAAATACGATTTTCTTTGGATGATGGGTGACCCTTTCAGTTGGAGCGGAAAGTAGGGAAGAAGCTTGAGCCACGAGAGTCTGTGTGGTCAAGATACTAAGGTTCGAAACGCAACGCTGGGGTAACTGAGTCGTGTAGGTTGGAACTTTCCTTTCAAAAGAGATGAAAGGGAATGCTAGTTATCGATTCAAGTTGTTGTTGATGATGTTCGATTATGATGTTGCTGTTGTGAAGTTATATCTGAAAACAGGAAACCGATGAGATGATATGAAGATATTGAAATAGGAAAGACAATATCGGGCTGGAGATGGGGCTTATGTCTTGTAAGTATAGTCGGCGATGGGAAGTATGACAATGATATACATTGAATTTCCAGGTAAGCCAGGGACGTAGGGATCCTTACGAAAACCTTTTATTGGCGGGCGTGACAACGATCAAGGTCATAACAGGGGGTAGTGAAGATGCCTTCTTCTGGGAGGGGTGATGGGTGTTTTGGTATAGGGTAGCACGGATCCTGTACAGCGTAGTATCGATCGGATAAACTCAGGGTAGGGGGAGGTTTTTTGGGGGAATTTCTGGGATGAGAGATGGGAGGGTAGGGATGATGGTAAATGGTGGGTTTTTTAGTCCAAGTGTATGCGGTATGGGTATGGGTATGGGTATATGGGTGTTGGGCCCGGGGTGTATTGTTTGGACGTGGTTTATGTGTGATCGGTGGATGTTGTGCGGTGGTAGTATGGTCTAGGTATGGTGGGTGGGTTTTGAATTCTTGTGGTAGGGGTGGTTGAAATATGAATGAGCGTAAGATGTATAAGGTTGCCAGGTGTTGAGAGGGTTGAAAATGTGGATGGTTTGTGCAAACCTTGAACCATTCGTTTCGTCCCGCTCTTGTTCTTGGGAAACCTAGGAATAATAGGAAGATTTTGGAAAGCTTGGAAAGATAGTTTTTGGGGTTTTGGGTCCGAGATATGTTTTGAGACATATCTCACCAGCTCACTAAACCTATCTGGGTCCTTAAAGGAGTAATATCATCTGTTAATGATAAATGATCCTCGTTGGCGCTGCGGGAAGGCTTCTGCGCATTACCCAATCTTTCGGGACGCTCAATTCTCCTTCTGCCCCATCTTAATCTACTCTTGAGCTTTGAAGAATCTTGATCATGGAAATCCATGTTTAAACATAAAATATGTAGAAAGATGGGCATCTAAGCCTTGGTGTACCAGATGCTACATTAGTAACCTAGAAGAACTGTAGAAGTAAACTAATATCAAATAAGATGCGAGGAGTCCTGTATCTACAGAAAGTACAGATACATTGCTAATTTGCCATACTAAAATTCATTTAAACCTACATTAAACTAATCTGCAAATGGAAATGACTAAAACGATTCTTCAAAACAAAATAAAAATCATCAGAAAAGAGACCGAGGAGCGAAAGGGAGGAAAAAGCAAATATTGCAAAATGGGGAAGTTGATTTGGAATTTATTACCCACCTTGCCCTAGGTAATTAACCTCATACTCAGACTAGTACTTGGAATTTTTAGATAAACTTTTCCTAGGGTTTCTCATGTTCCACATCAAGCGAATTACCCGCGATCTGTCGTTTAAAGCTAGAATCTTTTCTAGATACTTATGAACTTTTGTGTAACAACAAGTTAAAATATATGTACCGTACCCCCAAAAAGAATATACATCTTCATCTCATCATAGAAAATGTTGGCAAAAGCGGAGGCGAGAGGGGGAGGGTTTGAAATTTGGCGAGTATGGCGATGAAGGGGTAGCGGAAATGAGGAATGAAAAAGCACTTACCATATGCTCGCGTGAAGATCCTTTCAATAATATAATTTAATAACGATTTGCCATTCTTCCCTTGAGCTCATTGAGCAATTCGAGGTCTAGGCGTTTTCCGAAAGAGGGAAAATTTGAAGAGAAGGAATACATGGATTTCTTCTAGATCAAATCCCTCTAGGTAGGTATTCTTTTCGCCAATGTAATAATGTTTCTATTTTTTCTTCTCGAAATCTAATCTCACCTCAGTTACTTTTCTATCGCATCTATCGCATAATTTATTATGTCATCTGATAAGTCCCTATCTATCTGCCTACGATAAACCTACCTGATGTTTGCATCAATTAATAATCAATCTCAATAATAATGCAAATTGAGATGTTTGAGATGTGTAAGGTAGAGTTAGGTACTGTAATAGATCTTCCCAGGACAGGACCTTTAGCTGAGGGATGGCGTCAATGCGATGCAACGGTTCGTAAAAGTGACGAACACCATACCGTCTAAACTCATTTATGTGGCAATATACTAAGCCCTTTATAGAATAAGGTTTCCTGAAGCCGAAAGAAAAGTGGATGAAAAGTAATCAAAAAGTGGAATATAAATGAAATATACAGAAGTACATACCCTAATTTTTGTTATATCGCTTAAATTTGTAGGGATTAATTTGTATAAGCAAAATGTTTTGATTGGTGGTAGAACAAAAACAGTGTAATAAAAATTAGGGCATATACCTCTATAAGTAAATAAAATACTATCCATTTTTATTTTTTGATCAATTGGAACATTTATTTATATCAACTCCCCTAACCCAGTACTAACCAATTGGGTTTAGTGTATTGCCATATAAATGAGTTTAGACGGTACACACCCTGTATTGATCCAATAAGTACTTCATACCAAGCATTTATACGCATCCAAAATTTCGATTCGTGATCCAAAACGCTTTGGGGTTTGTGGAACCCGTCTTGAAGAGAGCTGAAAAAAAAAGGAAGATTATGCCAGGTTTCCATGAACTTTTTACCCATACCTGGTCATGTGCTATGTACGAGAGTACATTTTGTATCTAGTTGAGAATGAAGAGTGGAGTAGTTTGAAAATTGACTGTTGAGCGTTCATGTCATTAGTTTGAGTTAGGTTCAACAGGTCAAGTCATTATTATTGGAAATTTGAAAAGATGGTCGGTGCTGCGAAACGAAAGCGAGTTTTCCCCCTTCATCAATGATGGAATTTCGGCCTTTGCCATCCATGGATGGGTTCAACGATGAAGTGGCTAATATGAAAGAGGAAGCGAAAGAGCGAGCGAGCGACCACTAGAAAAAGACCCGTCGCATATCAATTAACACTCCACTACTCCGTACACCAGCAAAAAGGTGTGGACCAACTTTAATTTGATGAAGGTGGAAGGAGTGGAAGGAGTGGAAGGGTGGAAGGGTGGAAGCTTCAGCTAAGAACGAAAATGTCATAAGTTCCCATCCTCTAGAAATATCCGTTGTCATCTGGCCATGTGGCTACTGGTATCTCATCCCATCTAGTTGGTAACTACCCAAATTATGAAATGAGAAATTCATAATCACTCCAATATTTCCCCCATTGTTCTGATACTTACCCGCACAATCCCCTTTTCCGTCCGCTCTTCATACTTCCCCTTGGCCAATCACAACCTCAAACCCACCCCCCCAATTCTCATCGTCGAAACCCGAAGAGATTGCAACCTCTAATACATATATAACGGACTCTAAAATATGCACTTCCTTTAGTTCAAACCTTTGCCTTCTTGTTTGAGTGCGTGGGTACCTGGTTCCAATGCCCTATATTCCCTGTCATCATCGTGTGCTCCCTGTTTCTTTCTCTTCTCTTGGGTCATTTACCAGCCAGGATATGTAGATATACTACTTTTGTAACACACACTACATTAACTCTCCCATTCAACCCCCCCTTACACAAAATCTAACCCCGAGCCGCTCGCTCTGTCCCATCCCATCCGCCCTGTGCCTTTTTTAAATATCCTTCGCTTGTTTCCAGTAGTACGTATTCGCTTCGTTCCATTGGAATTTCCCTTCCAGCTGGTGTTTGTGCGGCCATGTGCTCAGGTGCGGGTTGTGTTGTTGGGACGGGCTAAGTTCAATGGAAAAAAACGGTGTGATGTGATGTGATGCGCTGCGCTGCGCTGTGAGATCCCATCACATCACGCCGCCCATCCAGTCGGTACGGTAATTACGGCAAGCCCTGGAAGATCACTGTTATGCTTCTTGTTCGCGAGGCTTTAGGGGCTTAAAAATGGAATTTATGCTTAAAGCCATGGCTCTACAGCTGCTGAGAATCTACTATTTATATAACTGTTAACAAAGCTATCAGATAGAATAATCGCATTATTGATTTTTGTAGGCAGATATATAGATACCCGCAAGCAATAGTTCATGCTCAATATAGGACCTAATGTCATATCATCCCCCCCCCACCTGATATAACACGGTCCTATATTCTCTCTTTCTCCGTTTCTCAGCCACGGCCAGTTCGCCGGGATAGATAGATAGATAGATATGTCGATAGATCCCCAAACCCAGATCGCACAGCTTTCAACCGGGGTTCTCATTCATCTGTCGGGATTTCCTGGCATACAATAATATTACAATGATACTGCACATGAATCCCGTTCCATTCCAACTCTAAGCCTAAATTATATGCGTGGAACAGTGCAACTATTTGAATTTCTTTTGTGGGCTATCGATATACGGCTGGGAGAGAGAGGGAGCTAGGAAAATAACAGCAACGGAGTAAATGACACTGCAGATCTCTTTCGCTCCCGAGTCCAGAGAGTGGGAAGTTTGAAAGACATTTTGGCCTACCTGGGACTATGATGCAATGTTAATCTATTAACTTTTCTGTCTCCCATTTGAGTTTTAATGTCCCGCTTCTGAATGTGATCATTCATGATCCAGATTTGTATATTCTAACCTCCCCGAGCTCATAAATGCCCTCCTTTTTTGATTACTGAACATAACCCAGCTACATACACAGAATACAAATTAACTTTACCCCATTGCAACTACCGATTCTCTCCACCGAAAACTTTCTTGATGTCAGACAAAAATAATCTGATGAAGCAAGGCTTGCGACGGAGATCAACATAATACAATAGCCCTGCCCAATAGCCCTGCCCTTACTGATTATGCCGAGGAACCTTACCTTGTTCCCTTGACGGTTGCATCAGGTTATACAAGATAAAGACAGGCAGGCGTACATACATCTTCTTCTGTATTCGCTGCACCTATCCGGATCCAGCAGTAAGGTTCACGGGTTGGATAGTGTACCAGTACCTGCCGTGGACACGGTGAGGCGAGGGTTGATAAAGAACATGGGGTTGTTCCGGCGTGTTACTTGTTTGAATATCTGGTACGCTGTGCAAAAGGTCATTTTTGAGGCTTTCGAATGATGTGTTGGTAAGAGTAGATTCGTTGGATGTTTCCCCTTGACGGTTATTCGGTAGATCACATCTGCACCAGCCCCAACTTGATCAACATACCTAATAGATCTCATCAACCGATCGTCACTGTGAATCACGATTTTGTAGATCTCTCCAGCTCATCCCCATCCCTTCGTAAGTTCGTAACCCAATATCAATAAAAAGCATACCACCGGGGAAATCACCCTAATCACCCTACCCCTTCACCACAATGTTACACAGCACCAATGCTCCCTTACACCCACTCCCCAATCTCGTGCTCCTACTCGTCAAAACCACAACGTTTGATCCAACCCATCGGGTCCCCCAAATCTCACCTTATGTAAATCAGCACTCAAAAGAACTAAAACAGAGTAGGATCTGGTCGCCGATATCCCCTGGTAAATCCTTGGCGCCGACAGGGGCCATGCAATGTGCAATGCAGGCACTACCAACGTCGTGACTCGTGTTTTATGCTGTGTTGCTTGTACGGATATGCAGTGTGCGGAATTATCGGTTTCATAACTTTCTCACTCTGGTCTATTATCCGTTCTTGGAATTCCTGCCCGTCGCGACGTGCAGATTGTGAATATTTGGTGATATTAATGAGTACGGTACAGTGGTTCGGAAGAGCACAGCAGGAGCGGCACGTTTATCGTCGTGAGGTTAAGTTTTCTCGGGATTTCAGGGGGTCATGTTTCTTGTTCCCTCCTACCGGTATTCAAGGAAAGCAAATCATTTCAATATTACCTAGGTATACCACAGTCCAAGTACAGAATACAATCCGAAGCTAATAATGTCCCAAGAGATCTGGAACAACGATAATGGTCAGCACTGGGTGGTAATGGTGGTTCAACGACAGAAGCGGCAGAGTGCGGTATTATCCGTCGGATTTGCAAAAAGGGAAATTCGTGATGGATGAGGTAGCTATTGATTGATGTTGATATGGATTAGTTACTTGTTGTTGTGATCATGATTAACTGAGTTCAGATGTCGCAAAATTTCAATATTTCGTCCCTACCTAGGCCTTCTTTGCTTGCTTGCTAGCTAGTAAGCTAGCTGGTCTGCGTAGTTGTGCTTGTGGTATTTGGAATATTTCCTTGCTCACTGTCCAAGCTTAATGGCTGAGAGTGGGGAAGAAGGAAATGGGGAAAAGAAAGCCTTGCTGAACGTGAGCGAGTGAACACCCAGCTTACTGGGTATTTAATGAGATAACGTTCGCTAGTGTACGGAATTAGTAGTGGTTAGGGCAAGAGCTTGCCAGCTGTCAAAGATTAGACTGGGTAGTCGAGGTAGTATAGGAGGGACTGGAGGGGCTAGATTGGCTGATATAAAATCATAGATGTATTATTGCTGTGACTCTGTCGCTCTGTGAGTCTGTGACCCAGTAAAGGGAAATTTGAGCAGTGATTTGCACTTCGGTACCGGTACCGATGGCGTAGTAGTACATTATTGCTGGGAATAAAGTTGGATAGAGTTTATTTGATGAATGAAGTGACGGAGAGGTCTCAGGGGTTTTGCGGGCAAAAAGGACGGATGAAGAAAGGCTACGCTTCGGATGGTTTTTTCCCTTGGTCATGCTCCGGCATGTATACAAAGCGTCGAAATATCTCGAGATCACAAGTGTGCTGTGTACAGGACAAAACTTTTCATGATGCCTAGGTAATTCAAGGGTCTTTTCAAACATATATCTGAACGTGATCGGCCAACTATCTACAAGAATACAATAATGCTCATCTATATGTGAATCCTAGTATCGATTTAGGGTTATGAAGAGAGGGTTATTTGATTTGCCGAGGTAAAGTATACCTAATTTGATAATTAGCTTACAAAGAACAATTTTTATATATTTAAATGATTTAAAGTTTTGATAAAACGTTATATTATTAATTAATTTAATAATAATTTTTTTTTAATTTTTTAATAATAATTATAATTTATAAAATTATATAAATTAAAATAATAAAACTATTAAAAATAAATAACTAATATTTATAATTAAAGTTTCTATTTAAAGTAGAAATCATTTAAAAATATAAAAATCACGTTTTGAAAGCTAGTTATTAAATTAAATATAACTTATTTGCTTTTTTTCGAATTGAAGCTTTGTCTTGTAGAGACGCTGTTTAGAAATCAGCATCCCATTCCTCATTATCGAATCAATGTAAGGAACATTGATTGTAGCTGTAAAAGTTTCAGAAACACGCATTCAGAATAGACTTTTAGGCATCACCATTAATGAACCCTTGATATATATATTGTTCAAGGATACATACAAGATATGTATGGATTTTTTGCCTTTCAGCAAAAGATCCAGATCCGCGGATATGAGCGTCGGTATGATAGCCGTGAAGGAACGCCCGAGGAAAGCCAAAAAAATCCGTCATGGGAAGCTATTTTTGGTAATCATTACCCATGAGAGAGATATGCGAGAGATGGGAATCCCATGGTAATGATTACGCACCCCTGCGACGGGATCCTTTCATAAACCTACCCGTCGGTATGTACGAGGGGGTATTGAAGTCATCGAGGCTCGCAATGTTGGTGTGGGTGCCAGGTGTGGTATCATTGTGAGTGAGGCTGATGTAGGTATGGAGAAGCTTTTCTTTCTAGATGTTCCTTGAATTTTAACCTTGAAGCTATATATGATGTTTAATAAGATTTTCCCCTACAATGCAATCAATCCCTTACCAGTAAACTCAATAGGTCATATCTGAAACTGATATACCATCTGCTATTCCTAAAAAAAAGATGCTCTTAAAGTATAAACATCATAACCTTGAAACGTCGTATATACGAATCCTCAGTATTGAACAAAAAACCTACGCGCCCTGCGCCAAAAATATCACGGGCTCAGTCTGATCCGTTGGTATGGGTAATAAACATAGGATCTCCGTGAAATAAATTGAGGTCGAGATATAATTGGGAAGAACGAGGGCAGTATGGATCTTCAGATCGTGAAATCTCGTCTCTGACAGGGCACCCTGCCACCCTGAAGACGTTTTAAAGAGATCTTCACTCTCACTGGCATACAACGGATGTGGATCCGTATTCGCAAGCTTTACCTTTCTTGGTAAAAGATCCTTTATTTTTTGATCTGTGCTTCCCATGTGGAAAATCAAACAAGATCTTTGCGCTGCCGTACCAAGATCATGAGCTGGAGCATCGAAATAGGTTTACGTCAAGGACTCTATGGTTCTAAGCCTTGGTCTAGAAACGGCTCTTTCTCCTTGTTCATCCTTTCTGTATAAGCTTACTCTCTTAGCCTTTACTCTTTTTGGATATATTTAGCGATCTTATGCATAAGGCGCGGCGTTGCGTAAGGAGGCGAGAAACATAGGAGACTACTCATCATTTTTAAAAATTGCAAAAGAATTGACAGTTCAAGAATAACTTTTGATATTAATGCTTTCGTTGCCCGTTGCCGCCCGTTACTCGTGCTTCCTGCGTTATGGGATATTCAGCTCATGAAACTTGACAAATCTAATCCGTGTAGATCTTCTCCGCTGTGAGAACGATAGTGTAATATTGTTCATGCGAGATTCTATCCAGTGTGGTGTGGCTGAAGGGATGTTGTCTGTTCAATGCTGATCATATCATATTACTGTACAGTATTATTCTGCGTACATACAGTTGCATACCCGCCTGCAAGTTCACGCTGTCATATGAAGTTCCGACCGTTGCCCTCCGCTTTCATTGGTCATCCCCTCGCCTGCCTCACTAGCCACGCTCTTCACGGATAAGCATGCGTAGTCCGACTGAGTACAGTGGCAAATGAAAACTTTAAAAGAGCGAAACAGAAACGGTAAGGCGGAAAAGGATCTGCGGAAACCCTTTGGACAGGAGGTCTCGCCAATCTACAATCCGGTAGGTCGTAAGTAAGCACAACGGGTTCTAACAATGTTGCTTTTTCTTCGGAGAATCAAAACAAAATACTACGAGATGGAAAACAGATAATCTTATGCATACCTACCTGATGAGCTGCTCCATCCCCAGGACGCCTAGGTACCCCCCACAAAGATGGTTGGATGCATGCATATGGCTGGACGGGATGTTTTCTCACGTTTTTCTTTTCTTTTTCAATCATTAAAGACATCGCCGACTTTATTATTTTGGCATTTAAAACTGTAGACAGAATATATTACGATTCAAGTAGATTGTACAGTATTTTGGGTACCTAAGAGGAGGTACGGGGTACTTTTAGTTAGGTATCACACTCATTGAATAGATTTTACGAGTCAACTGCGTTCAGTGTACGATGTCAAGCTCTCTCTCTACCAAACAATGTTTCCAGCGATCAATATCGATAATGTTGTCGCTCGAAAATATAGTAATTATGCATTGCAACCCTAATTTGTAACTCCGAGACTGTAAATTTTCATCCGAAAGTATCATTCGGAATACATTGATTAATGGGCTTTCAATTAGAATCGTCGAGATCTGGGGGCTGCTCATATTTCGATGGCATTATTACTTATTCTCATGGTTCTCATATCAATGTGAAGATTGGTAGCCTTCCATTGCAGAAGTATCGGGGACCTTTATGGTACATATCGTGGCCGATAACCTAGGTCGCCGACCTACATTAAGTACCAAAGATACCTGGAAATTCATCGACGGTGGTGCTACTCTGTTTGGGCCCAAATACAAAGCAATAACGATCAATAGCTACCAAGGTAATGGATGTGATGTGCATCAACGTCTTTACTACCACGGGATCCCAAAAATGAGGAGTGGTGATGAAAATTATGAGGCGTAGATACTTTCTAGGCATCTCATTCGTAATATGCGCAGCCAGGAGTTACATTCTGTTGTACTCGTCCTTTCTAAGTCGAGATTTCTTCCGGAGAGCTTTATAATTTCCACGTCGCATTCCTTGTCAACTTGGGGACCGCCACGCAAATATCCTTATCCGTCGTCTCCAGCTCTGCCTCTTGACAATCCTCAATTCCTACCCCGTTTGCAAATTGCACCACAACGAAATCAATAGGCTTCTTTCCTACCACCACCATCGGAGCATGCCAGGTCCCCGCTCCATAGGTGACCGCCTGTGAACCATTCGCTAAGAAAGCTTGGAGTCTATTCAGGTCCGGTAGACCGCGACCGGGAAGTTTTTCGTCATCATCATCACTCGTGCTCGTTTGAGGAGAGAGAACGGGGACGGGTAAGGTTTCATCGATTAATGACGGCGTTAAACTCGGTGCTACGACAACCAAGTAACATACATCTTCTTGCTCCGAGGGTGAGATCCCGAGAGGTATGAATGTTTGAGTCGTGAAAGGATGTCTTTCCAGTATGGTGACCGGGAATAAACCCCCGATATTACTATCGTGAGACGGGAGAAGCGAGCGAGGTGAACATACAAACATGTTCATGACTGCATTCGCGACCCGTTGACTAGGAGCGCTCCCGTAGAAATCCTTCATATACGTGACATCTAGGTATTTGAGTGCGGTACCTTGGTTGGCTTGTACCGCGTTTGGTGGTAGGTTTTTGATTGTTGATGATGGGATTACCGCTGGTGCGGGATTTTGAATCACAGTCCCAAATGTTGCAAAGTCATCTTGAGTGAGAGGCTTTGTATGAATTATATTCTCCTTGACATTTGCTTTGATAGTCACAGGCATTTTGTAGGCTTTTTTGATGTTCTTGATTCGGGTTACGTCGTGGTTGTTGTCTCGTCTCTTCAAGTACAGTATCATTGTCATGTGAAGACTGAAAGTGGGTGGAATCATGTGAAACTCCCCACGTGATTCGCTCGCTTTCTCAACCTCCGCCCCTCTTCTCCTCCTAATCTTCCTCCGCCTTTCTCCCTTCTCCATCCTCCATCCTCCATCATCAACAACCTCCGATCTTTACAACTCTAAAGATCTAAATCATTATTATCATTCAAAGATCGAGGCAAGAATCATCACTTTCATAGGTCATATCGTAATGATATGACCAGAATTTCAGTTTTCACCTTCGATCCGAAAGTTACAATTCTTGCCTCGATCTTCCGGTTTGTGCTTCACCTTCCAAACTCAACTCAATAGAGTACTATTGGGTTTTCGCTTCCACAGTTTCTAATCTTCTATTGTCTCTACGGTATTCACTTAATTCGGTTCCCAGCAAAAGTTTCCCAGCCATTTTTTTTCCTATTGTGCCTTTGGTATCAATTCACTCCTGAGGGGTAACAATCAGTAGCGAGAAAAGAGAAAAAATTCCGAGAAAAACTTCCTATTGTCGTTTCAGAAAAGTTTCTGAACAATCAAAAGCTCCTATTGACATTGATTTCGCTACAATCATGGTGGGTACATTCTTGAATATGTCAATAGG
Source organism: Myriosclerotinia scirpicola (assembly GCA_002162505.1). Taxonomy (NCBI): domain Eukaryota; kingdom Fungi; phylum Ascomycota; class Leotiomycetes; order Helotiales; family Sclerotiniaceae; genus Myriosclerotinia; species Myriosclerotinia scirpicola. The sequence goes on along the minus strand of NGKG01000029.1, from coordinate 262,128 downwards.
AACAATGGGTTCAATAGAAGGTCTATTGTCTGGGGATAGCCTTAATGCCATAGTGTCCATCGTAGAATATTATTATACGTTCTGCTTCTTGAAGTCTCAGAGTTTTCTTTCCAGTAACTGTTCAAACGTACAACTCGAGTATCTAACTTCTAACACTCAATCGTACACCTTGAACGCCCAAACTTTTAAGCTTTACAGCTCTCAATTACCCAATTACCCATATTTACAATGGCGTTGTTTTTCGACGGTTCCACATTCTCCTTCGCTAATATGGATGAGTCCTCTGCGAAAAAAGCTCTTGCTATCTTGGCGGCTTACTGCTATCTTCAGCATGATGGTCCAGTTTGGTTGAATGATTTCATTGGCGAATTCGGTTGCACAGCCGATGGTTTGATTAACGAAGTTTTGATCGACGCAGAACTCACACAGCATGAATTCGGACAAAAACTTCACCACAAGTATCGGCTTCATATCAACGGAGATGATGACGACACCCCATTCGAAGCGCTAGCTCCTGGAGCTGGAAGCAAGAGTGCTAACCCATTTGTGAGGCCAGCCATTTATGCACCAATTCACCCCGAATTCCTCGCACAGCACGCAGGACAAGCAGGACAAGCAGGACAAGCAGGAAAAGCGGTCGATACTGTTGTCGCTAATCCATACGCTGAATTTGCACCTCTCGACGATTCAGCGTATTTCGATGGAGATGCTACCGAGTTTGAAGCTCTTGACGATTCAGCTTATTTTGATGGAGGAGCTACCGAGTTTGAAGCCTCTGGGCAAGAATTGGCAGTTGCCAATCATCACTCTGACGAGGAAGAGCATGCAGAGTTGCAAGCTCCTGAGCAAGACTCCGCCGTTGCCGAGTATCAACTTGGCGAGGAAGATGATGCAGAGCAAGCCTTCTCTGACAACGAAGAAGCCGCCGAGCAAGCCGTCTCTGACACCGAATCCGAGAATTTCTCAGAGTTCTCCGATGTCGAAGATGACGACAACTCCGACGATGATGACTACGTCCAACCATCAACTCTCAAGCTCGATGAACTCACCGATGAGCAACAAATCGAACGTGCAATCAAGGCTTCATTGGCAGAGCAAAAACCACAAAAGTACAACGGTGAAGCTTCTGGCACCAACGGCGAGCTCACACCACCTGCTTCCCAAGCTCAACCAGCGCCAAAGGCTTCTGTCTCATCAACCCATTCTTCCGGTGGAAAGACCATTCTCCCGCCAGCACATTCCTCAAGTGGCAAGCAACTCTTGTCATCACCATCATCATCCCCTTCTCCATCACCAAGTCCTTGTTCATCACCAGCTCCTTTCAACAGAAAGAGAGGTCACTCCGACGATGATGACTCTGACGATGAAGATGATACCAAGCCTACTGCTCGTCCTGCCAAGAAGATGAAGAAATCCGGCACCAAATCTTCCACCACCACCGCCGGTTCATCTTCCTCAGCCGCTGCACCTTCCGGTCCATCCGGTTCCTCTTCCAACACTCGCAAGGCATCATCCACATCCACATCCAAATCGGCCCCCAAATCGCGCAAAGCCCCTCCCCCCTCCCGCAAAAGCGCCACCACGACCAAACCTCGCCGCAGCGCCTGGTCCGATGAAGAATCCCTCAAACTCTACCAATGTCTCACCAAACGTCGCCAACTCGAAGCCGATCATCCCTTCCTCATCAAGCTCTACGATGCGCCCCTCTGGGCTCACATCTCCGAACAACTCGCCGAGGTTCATGGCATTCACCGAGCTCCGGGTGGTTGCAAGTCTAACTGGAATCGTGATGGTCGTATCAAGTACATGTTTGATGAACGATCGCCTTTGAAACGTTCGAATAATTTGGCTACTAGTGTTCAGACTTCCAAGAAGGACAAGAAGGATAAGAAGGACAAGAAGGTTGCTGTTGATGAGGATGAGGTCGAGAATGATAAGTAGTTGGTGGTTTGCCTCGTTTGGATTTCCTTTGTTTTTTCTTTGGTGCTTGTCTATCCTCAAGGGATATTTGGTCATGTGGTGACTACTTTGCGGTTTCTTTGGTTTCTTATTCCCATTTTCACAATGTTTCATGTGGAAATGGTGGGGTCTTCGGTTTTTCGGTGGTTTTTTTCTCAATGGAATGATTCTTTTATAGTCAATCACTTACTTGGCCGCAATGATGGTTACTTGTCTCTTGACATGGTGGTGGATGATCTGTCATTGATTCAATATTATGGTTCTTTACGATGTAACTAGATACCCTTGCTTCACCAATTGCTTTTACGAATACAATTACATACAAATGAATTACTTCTCTCATATCATACTCTGTCTTCTTGTGATTCTTATGACTTGTCTCCCTTATTCAACAATCTCATGTACCTTCTGTCCCAAGCCCTCTCATATATTCTCTCAGTGCGCTTCACCAGATGGAGTGGAAAATTTAACGTGGGTGAGGATTTGCAGCATATGAATGCGACAACACTTGGGTTGGTATAGAAGCCCCGACAAATGAAATTCTAAGAGCGGACTTGATCAAAGGAGTCCAACAAATGAACCCAAAAACCCGACATGGTCAAACAGTACCAGCCCAAACCAAAACATCCCAACATATCCAAATTCCTCGTTAACGGCCATATAAAATACGCTCCATCCGCATCAAAACGCCCTTCACGTATCCAAAATACCTGACTCAGTGTATAAAATGAATCAAAATGCACCAAAAAAGTTAACATAATCAAAAATCCCGAGAACTGCAGAGTAAAAACGCTGCCTTGAGAGATTTCGGGGTGAAAATGTAGGTGTGGGTCTAATTTGATAGATTTTTGATAATAATAACATAAGCATTCATTTATTTGATGAATGAAATGGAATGAAGAAAATTCACCCCCCTCTGAGCTTTGGAAAATGTATCAATTAGAATGCTGGTGGTTAAAATGGATGGTGCGGAGAGTAGATTAAGTAGACGGACTATTTCCTGATATCTTTATAAATTTCATGGTGATTTTTGGTTCAAAGTATAGATAGGGATACTGAGATGCAGTCGAAGTAGTTTGGAAGGAGCTGAGTTTTATATGATGTAGTTGTGGGTAGGTGGTTGGAAGTGGGGGTATGAGGGGGAATTGGACGGGGTTTAGATGGTGTTTGGAGGTTCTTGGGGGGCTTATATTTCTGATTTCAGATGGCTTTGTAGATTATGGTATTGAAGTGTGTTTAATAAGGTAGGGAGTCGAGAGATTTATATTTAATGTGACTTTCGGTATGTGGTTAGAAGGGAGGGTGCAAGAGAGATACATACTGAGTGAGTTATCGCTTAGGATTCTAGTTTCTCGATGGGCTTCTCTACATATCAAAAAGATTTTCAAATGTAAATCTTAAGAATACCTCGCATGTACATTAAACTCGAGAGATATTTCCCCGTCGACAAACAATATTGAATTGAAGGTCCGAAGAGAAAAGTATGTTGAATGGGTTATGATCTGTTTTTTTCCCTGGATCCGATAAAGTTCAATGGATTGATTTAAGAGGGGATATTAGGTGAATGATAATGATCATCTCATCAACTGGTGAGTCAATTCATTCCATGTCAAAGCATCCAGCGCAAGACAGGTTTTCTGCTACCCGTCATCTCGTAAGATGAAGATGAAGATAAATGGGCTGTGGCTCCGAGATAAATATGTATATAAAGTTATCAGAGTCGTTGAGAGAGAAAGAAGTAAGAACCCTGGAGAAGTAAGGCTTGCAAATTCACCGGACGGCATGCTATTTCATACAGATCTAGTGTGTATAATCTCATTATCTCAGGTATGTTGACATGAGGGAATCCTAGTATACGAGGTAATGCGAGGTAAAGGTAAGACATATCGCCATCTAATAGCAGAAATTCAGGTGTGAGTATAGGATTGAATGTTAGCAGATGAGAGTAAGGATACAGACTCCTGAATGGGGATGTCAGAAACGGCGTTGATTTTATTGTTTTCAGTTCATACTATTATTGTGACTATGAAGGCCAAGAGCGAAAGGATGTGAGTGAGCGTTTTAAGTTCATCCACCCTCATTCGCATCATATATTAACAACACTGGATTATTCTTCATTTGTACGAGACAATTTAAGATAGAGTTTCGCGCTCGAGGAGGGTTCCTTGAATCCATAACTTGCCTTTTAAACAAGACCACTTAGGAAGGAGGTTCCTATTTGCTAGCTGTGTATCAATCCTTTTTCCCCCATACCATGGCTATGTGCAGCCAAAATTTATCCCCCGAGTAAAACATGAACTCCAATAAGAATCGAGGTCGATTTATACATAATTGAGGGCCTTAGCACATCCGTCATCAGTGAAAGCTCAACGCGATCCTTGAACAAACTGCACTTTGAGAGACACATATACTTTCGAACATTCAAAGCTTAAAGGGCCATTTAAGTGTAGAATTTGAATTGGGATATTGAAGAGTATTCTGAAGTATAGATATATATCTGGAGTTTGGTGCGCGGGTTGCTATGTCCGTCGCGTTTCTGACCTGTCTGCGGACTCTCTATGGTGTGTGAATACGTGATGTTGGTAGAAACAGAGATATGGAGAGACGAGAGCGGAGAGCGGAGAGAGGATTGGCGGGTGGAGAGATAAGGGAAGAGTGGAGAGACGAGAAGAGGGCTGGAAAAAGAATGAATGGTAGAGAGGAGAGCAGAGAATTTCTAGCCATGAATGTGGAATAGAAGTACATAGAATACAGATGAGCTTTGGAGCTCAGATCTGAAGAATAAAGCGATGCGAGTGCAAAAGGAAAGAATATAGGGCTTCGGCATATGCAGTGAGAGTACTCTTTCACTCTAACGTTTGAGACTTTCATCTCTTTATATCCTCTTTACCCCAAATCGAAGTTACGAAAAGATCTTGCATCATTTCACTCTTAGTCCTACCCCTTTTCCTTCACTTGACACCAAATACTTCCACTTTCACTCACGCCTTCCAAAATCGGCCCCCTCTTAATCATTTCCGTCTGCCTGAGGTACTACCATCAGGCTTCAGCATGTACCAGTGCATCTCATGATCAATATTAAGAACTGTTTCTCGATTGAATCAACTATATTCAATTGATTCCGGGCATATGCAAATTTCCCCCTCCCTCCCTCAACCTCCTTTCCTCTTTAGGCTTCGAATCGATAATAGCGAACTTCAGCATATTATGAAGATGCCCATATGTATTTGACTTTGCTTGGATTTACATCCATACAGTTGATGGGGCTTTTTGATATTGAATTTATTCGGAAGTCTCTCCTGGCGTGGGGGTTGATCTCCAACAGAAAGGTTCACGCTAAAATTCAATCAAACCCCCCACTCCGCGCTGGCTCCAACAACTTTTAGGAATTTTGGCTTCAAGAGATCACTAAAATAAGCTATGAGGCTATGTCATAATTCTTTCTTTATTCACCAATTATTTTTTTATCAACCATTCACCATAAATCAAAATCTTTGAAAGAAGCTCTTTTTGCGCGCATCCTCCAAAAATCTTTTGAGGAACCTCTTCAAACAATATCCACGCCCTACAATCTGGTTACCTCATTTAAAAGACGAATCTGTAGCTTACAGCACACACATACAGCAGATAATCTCCAGTTATCGAAACCAACAATCGCCTTTGAATCGATCGATCGAGCTAAACAAATCACACAAGACGCGCCCAAAAGGAAAAACCTCAGACAAACTGCTTTGCGATCCATTTCATTGTTCCCGCGTTGAATTGAAGGTTCAAATACGAGAAAACATTTAGAAGGATAGATACCAACAACACCACCTCATCATCTGAAAATGGCGACAGATATGGATATCGATATGGATATTGATGTTGGGGTCATCGAAGAGATGCATGTTCCAGATATGGCAGACATTGAGTTAATTGTGAGTAGTATTCATGAATCAAGCTTGGGATATTTGACTCCTAAGATGCGTGCACGATATGTCTTACTCTTTCGATGCCCATTGCCAACTCTTAGTTCGATATACCTCTCAATATACAACACTAACTTTTGGTATAGCCAGATGAGCCGGCGCAAGGACAAAACGAAACATCAGCTCCAAACGATAGCTTCGGTCCAGACGCAGAAAAGCCTACACCAGAGAAAGTACATATTCGCGGTTTGGACAATCTTACCACTAAGGATGTCAAAAATTTCGCCAATCATTACTTCACCGGGGATATTACACGAGTTGAATGGATTGATGACTCTTCATTGAATCTAGTGTACGGAAGCTACGATATTGCTGAGAATGCTCTCCGAAAGTTCTCTGCACAAGAACTTCCTGAGGATATTTCCCAGCTGCCAATTTTACAATCATTTCCCGCAAATCCTTTTCCAGACAATCCTAAGATAAGCTTACAAGTGCGCCTTGCCGTGGTTGGAGATCGTAAACAAAGAGGTGCCCGAGAAAGAAGTCGCTTCTATCTTTTCAATCCCGAACATGATCCTGCAGAGCGTAGAAAACGCGAGGGTGGAAGGAGATATCGGGACCGGGATGATGGTGGTTACAGAAGTCAACGATACGATGAAAGAGAACAACGCAACCGACAACGCGGAGATGCGGAAGCAGGCTTCAATGCAAGTCTTTACGACGATGATGAAGCAGCTTTGGCAAATAGATCTGGAAGAGGCCATGGACGATCTGGATCTGGCTCATCTGGTAGCGACTTTAGGGAAAGAGCTAATAATCGACGAGGGTCTGATTTGCGAGAACTGTTCCCAGATAGAGGTGGTAATGATGGAAGATTACGAGATCGAAGTGCATCACCTATGAGGAACGAGGAGAGAGCGAGGGACAATAACAGAAGACGTCGAGATACAGCAGCTGCAGAGAATAGGTCCAAGGCTCAGGTAATTAAGGCTCGCCTTCGCAAAGAAACATCTGTAAAGGAGCTCTTCCCAAGCAAATTAGGCGCCAATCATCGCACATCTGGAGCTTTGGACGTTGCAGAAACAGCAGACCTATTCGCCAATAGAATGCCTGTCCCATTTCTTGATGGAAGCTCAGACAGTCGTCCTAGTAAACTCTCCTTGGCGGAAAGAATTACATCAGAACAACCACAAGGCTTTAGCATTCGTGGAACGGCAAAACCTGCTTCATCTGGATTTTCTATCAAAGGTTTAGCATCTGATCAATCAACCATGAAGGAATTATTTCCTTCTCGTGCAGGGGGTGGGGGTGGAAATGCTGGGAAAGAGCTTTTTTCGGAAAAATTGATCGGAAGGGGTGGAAGGAGGCAGAAGGCCGAGGATTCATTTCACTAGATTATGGAAATCATGAAATCATAGAGAGATAAACTGATATATTTTCTTACGGTCGATTTGGTTGCACATAGGGTTTGGGGTAAATGCTTTAGCAAATGGAGTCACAGGGAATGGGAATGGAAATGGAAAAGATACCATTATATTCTGCACATGGTAAGCAGCATTCATAAAAGCAAGCTACTGGCGCTCTATTTATCATATTATTCAATAATCACCTCTCAAAGGTTTCTCAGATGCGAATTGTTGGTCAAAGTCATAAGTTATAAAAGCGTGTGGCCCATATCACCTTCATGGAACTATGGAAACTCTCAGACGATGAACGTAAAGGCTCACAGCTATGTTCGATTTCTCACAGTAGTAGCAATTGTTTCTTTTTCTTCTGTTTGATCCAAGAATGACAAACTGGAAATTGATTTGGCCTTGTCGATATCAGGAGTTGAGATGCTCCATCCATTAAAGGCTGCCAGATTCCATTGACTTTCGAGATCAATCTGTATACTAACCTTCAGAACTTGAACGTCTATACAGCGATGGTCTTGAACATGTATCCAACAACTTTGAGATACCATTAATTCGGGACTACTCTTCAAAGATCCTCAATGTTGATTTTGTTAGTACGGCTATGGTTATGGTTTGCTCCTTCTCTTTTCAGGTTTTATAATTCCCTCTTATCCTATTCATATCAATTCCCAACAATCAAAATCATGCCAAAATCGAAACACTTTCATCAACAGTGAATATAAATCGACATTCAACATGGACCAATGGCTTAGACCTGTCTTTGCCAGGACCCGAACTCCAGTTTCAACCGCCCAAAGTGAGCGATCTGAAGATCCTCACGAAAATGAAGACACCATGAAATCTATTCGACCCAGTTCCCGAGTTTCCTCTTACATCGGATTTCGATCATCAAATCCTCATAGCAGTACCGGTGCGAGTGCAGGTGCGTCCGATACGTTTACATTTCAACATGTGAATATTCCGGAAAATGTCTATCATAAACCTTCTGGGAGTCAGATGGCCGAGACGTTAAAGGTGGTTATGATGACGAGGAATTTGATGGAGCCAGTGCCAGTGGAGTATAATACGTGTATTTTGCATGTTCTGGAGGCTTATAATGATTTGGAACAGTTGGTTGAAGCGAAGAATAAGGAGATTGAGGAGATTAAGGAGAGGCATACGAAGGATATTAGGGAGTTTGATGTTATGGGGGAACAGTGAGTTCCCATTTATCTGCAGCGGTGAGCGCATGTTGAGTCCATGAAATGCTAATTTCACTGTGTTTTTGTAGATGGAAGGCGAAAGAAAAAGATTATCAAAAGGAAATGAAGAATCTTGAAGTCCTTCTTTCAAAGACAGAGGGAGGAATGGAAAATGTTACGATGGCGCGTTCGAAAAGTGTTATTCATGGAACTAGGAGAGCTGCGGATTTATTTGAAGATGGAATGGAGAAGATAAAACAAAATTTCGCGCGCTATAGTTCTGGAAGAGGTTTGTTGTTCATCTTCTATTGCAGATTCAATGGCTAACATCTATTAGGTTCCTCTTCTGCCACTGAGTGGGAAATTGACCACACGCAGATGAACTCACCGCATACTCTCGAAACCCCTACAAACGCAAGTCATCTAGAGATACAGGAAGATACACATCGGGAAAGAACCGTTGGTTCGCGACACAGACAATGCTCAATTCAAGATACAGAAAGCTTCTACTCTGCAGTAGACAACCAACCGTCCCGCTTGACATCCTTACAACTCGATGCACTCGAGCGACAACATGCTACAGAAGTACTCGGTGTAGCATTCGACTCATCATCCGAATCAGACGATACTAGTTCCCGCTCAGCTTTCACAGAAGGTCAAGCTCCGACTCCTCATCGCACACCCAGGATCCCAAATACCGGCACTGGTGCTGGTCTCGGTATCGGTATTCGCAGTAGTAGCAAAGAAAAACCTCTCCCAGATATTCCCACCAACCATCCGGAAATGGATCCATTTTTTTCGGGTGAAACGTCTGGTAGTGCACGACCATGGGTTGATGCCAATTCGCAAGATGATGGACCAGCATCCTCTTCCGTTGATTCCAGGAAGGGATTCTCATTCAATGCGGGCGATGATACACCATCCGTATTACACAACTCATCCCGAGAAGTTCCTAAAAAAAGCAATAGTGTACCCGCAAGCCGTCTGTCTTATGTTTTGAATAATGAAGATGAATTTGTTGCATCGCCTCGACTGGCGCAAGATAGTTTTCAAGCAAAGCCGAAACCTGCAAAGATGGAATCGAAATCGAATACACCTTTGAGTACATCTCCGGGACAGGGGCAGGGAGGTTATATGGGGTTGAGACAGCAGTTGGGGGTGAGTAGAAAGGGTATTGAGAGGGGGGATTCGAGTAGTAGTGTTATTACTGCTGTGAGAGATAATTCGGGAAGAAGTGAGGGAGGACGACCGGCGAGGGGAAATGGGAATGGGGGAAGGCAGAAACAGGGACAGGGACAGGGACAGGGAACTGCTGTTATGGCTGTAAGTGATTTTCTTTCTTTCCCGAGGTCGGTGATGTTCGTGATGCGTTTGAGGGCGGTGAAGTTAGTTTTATTTGAACTTTCATCTGAATTCTGGGGTATTGTTGTGGGCAGAGGGAGAAGAGAGGAGAGGAGAGGGATAAATATACTGATAGTCGTTTATGCATAGGCAGTAAGAGCAATCGCAGCAAGTAATAAAACGGCTACGGCTACGGCTAATGATCGCATTCAAGCTCAGGAGTTTGATAGGAGGGAGGGGGTTCCTTTTAGTCCGGAGAGAAGTCCTACGGGTTCGCAAAATGGACGGGGTTAGGGAGGGGAGAAGGGGGAGGGGATGATAAGTAGATGTGAGGATTTGGGATGGGTATTAGATATTAGATATTAGATATTGAGTAGTGTATGTGGGTGGCTGGGGAGATGAAATGGGTAGATGGATGGATTGGACGGAAGGATGGATGGAGAGACAGATGAGTGGATTAGTGGGAAAGGCGGGAAAGGTGGGAGAGATGGGAGAGATAAATATCAATTGTGCTATAGCTACTAGGTAGCTAATGGGAAGCGATTTTCAGATGGATGGATGGATGGATGGATGAATAAGTGAATGGGTGGGTGGATGGATGGATGAATAGCTTGTATTATGTATGCGGTGCTCGAGCTAGATTTCATAATGGGGAGTGCTGGAGGGAGTTGTATTAAATAGTAGATAGAAAGTGATTAAAAATATAAATATAAATGAAAAGATTCATGGTTTTAGATGAGGGGTTGGGAAGATGAGAGGTTGTGAAGATGAGGAGAGGGGGTTACTAGGGAGGTAGGGACTTGGAATTTTGGAATTTTGGGTGGTTAATTGGGGGTTGATGGGTTGATTTTGAGG